>NW_004624769.1:1677053-1713688 GCF_000247695.1 Heterocephalus glaber
GAAGACATTGGTGTAGGAAAAGATTTTATGAACAAAACCTCAGTTGCCCGTGAACTAGCACAAACAATCAACAAGTGGGATCTCTTCTTATTAGAAAGGTCCTCTCACATCTTACTATGATTGTCTCTATGTTCCTCTCCCAGTTGCTGTGGCACTCTCAGGCTGGGACAGCCTCGGCTGCTCCTAGTTTTATTTACAGTTGGCTAATCCCAGTCTCCGCACAGCTTTCTCTTTTCCACCTCCACTCACATGTGTCTCTCCTGTCATACCAGTTGTCACACTGGGGGAGGGAGGTGCTATTGTTGCTGTGGATACAGCCCAAGGCTTCTAGGTTTCCCTTGGTGACCTCCCAAGGTTTTTAAAATCCTGAGTGTCTGCATCTTTCTCTCAAGCCACTGGTTGTCACTCACTTCTTTCACTGCATCTACTGTACTGGAGTTCCTAACTTTGCTGACCCTAGAGTTTCCAATTAGCCACTAGGGTATAAGACAGAGAAAAAACTGGTGGCCCATCCCTTTGGGGAGGGGGTATTTTCCTGGTAACTCACCTTGTGTGTGAAATTTGCTGCTGGGCTATAGCATCCTCTGTGTGGAGGAAGGCAAAAGAGGTAAGGGGACTTATATTCCAAATCTATCCTGTGTGGCTTGAGTTAGCTACACTTTTGTGGTCCATCAGTTTCTTGGAAGCTTTCCAGTATGCCAATTCTTTCTTGGTGTGCAGACAGCAGCACCACTGGGAGTCCCGTGGGCTCATATGCTGCTTTATGAAGTCCCATGCCTATGTTTTATTTGATGTACAATTCCCTTACTTTACATTGATTTTGAAATCAGCATGTATGTCCCTTCCATTATTCCAATTACCTGTGTTTTCAGTTGATTTTCTATGAGTACCTTCTTTATCATGGCTCCTCCTTTATTCAGCCATGTTGCATCAGCATTAATGTACATTATGAAGTAGTTATCACACTAAAGCTAATGAACATATCTATTACCTTTTCTGTGGTAGAAATATCTAAGATGTATTCACTTCACTTGTTTCAAGTATATAATACATTAATTGTAGTTAACATGCTGTACATTAGGTCTCATGAAATACTGTTTGAACATTTTGATCAAAATCTTCCAATTCTCATTCCATCCCTGATTCTTGGTAATTACCATTTTACTCTATGGATTTAACTTTTTTAGATTATATGTATGAATAAAATCCTGTAGTCTTTGTCATTCTGTCTGTCTTATTTCAATAAGCATAGTGTCTTCCACGTTTATCTATGTTGTCATAAGTGGCAGAATTTCCCCCTTTTTAAATGCTGAGTGATATTTCATTGCATATCTATATATAAAAAGTATATACATCATATATATATATATATCAAATTTTCTTTGTCCATTCATCCATTGACAGACACTTAAGTTGTTTTCCTGTCATTTTGTGCCTAATTCAGCAAGGAGCATGGTAATGCAGATATCTTTTTAGTACAGTGAGTTTATTTCCTTAGGATATATATGCAGAAGTGGAATTTCTGAATTATATGGTAGATTATACGATAGATCTATTTTTAATTTTTTTGGGCACTCCTGTGGTTTTCAGTTATGGTTATACAACTTTATATTCCCACTGACAAAATACAAGGCTTGCTTTTCAATGCAACCTTGCAATCATGTGCTTTTTTTTGCCTTTTAGTCATTGTAACAGATGTGACATAATATTTCATTGTGGCTTTTGCTACACTTTCCCAATGATTTTCTTTGTAAAAGATGGGACCAAAGAATACAGTGAATATTCAAATTCAAAAATTATTACAGTAAAAGACAGTATTGTCATTATTCCTCCTCAAAATATTCGCCCTTGCTTGGAACTTACTTATACTATATTTCATGCATTTTTTTCTGATACAAATACAGTTATCCTTGGTCTTTAGTTTCATTTGTATGGAATATCTTTTTTCATCCCTTTACTTGCAATCTATGTGTGTCATTAAAACTTAAGTAGTTCATTTGTATGCAGCATATGTTTCAGGTGTGTGTGTGTGTGTGTGTCTGTGTGTGCGTGTTTAAAATCCACTCAGCTATTCCATTTCTGAGAATTTTATCATTTACATTTAAAGTAATTATTTATACTTAATGATTAGTATCATCATTTTGTTGTTTCCTGTTTTTGAAAAATGGATTCGTTGTTCCTTTCTTGTTTTTCTTTGTAACTGGATGATTTTCTATATTGATGTGCTTTGATTCTTTTCTCTTTATTCTTTGGGTATCCACTATACATTTTTGTTTTGTGACCATCATGAGGCTTGAGTAAAACACATTTTTCACATTTCAGTGTTTATTCTAGATTTTTAGGGTGTGTATGGGATGATGGGCATTGGAGAACATATCTTTTTTGTTTTTTAAAAACTTTTGTTTTATTAATATATATGTGTAGTTCATAATGTTTATATTCCTTGTGGGAAGTTGGTACATGTAAATAACACAACTTCATCCCTTTTTTCCTCCAGTTATGCAAGTATATTATAATTTACAAAAGTTTAATCACATACAAAATCTCTGCACTTTTACTCCCACTAATTTTACATTTCTGATGTCACAGTTTACATCTTTTTATTTGTATATCTGTTAACAAGTTATTGAAGTTACAGTTCCTTCCAATACTTTTCTTTTTCCCCTTTATACTAGACTTGTGATTTGTATAGCACCATTACCATACTAGAGGATTTGAAATGGACAGTGTATTTACTTTTACCAGTGATTTTTCAAGTGACTAATAGTGACCTTTCATTCAAGCATAAAAACTACCCTTAACAATCTTTACAAGGCATTTCTATATGTAATGAACTTCAGATTTGCTTTTCTAGGGAAGCCTTTATTGTGTTTTATTTCTGAAGGACAGTTATTCTTGGGTGGTGCATTTTTTCTTTCAGCACTTTAAAAGTATCGTCCCATTGTCTTCTCACTTGCAAGGTTCCTACTGAAAAATGTATTGATTATATTGTTGTGGTCCCCTTGTATGTGAGAGTTTTCTTTTCTCTCTCTACTTTCAAGAGACCATCTATATTTTGATTTTTGATGATTGTTTATCATATCTCATGTAGTCTTCTATAGGTAAAATCTGATGGGACTTTTAAGCCTCCTCTATGGAATGTTTTTATCTTTTCTCAGATTTGAAAAGGATTTTAGCTATTATTTTTAAAAATAAGCTTTCTATCTGTTCTCTCTTCTCTTCTAAAAAGCCTATAATATAAAAGTTTTCTTGATGGAATCCCTTAAATCTCACAGGCTTTCTTTATTCTTTGCTATTCTCTTTTTCTTTCTTTGACTAGATATTTTCAAATAACCTGTCCATGACTTCTCAATTTCTTCTTCTGCTTCACTAAGTCAGCTGTTGATGTTTTCTATTTCATTTTTCATTTAATTCATTGTATTCTTCAGCTCATGAATTTCTGTTCAGTTCTTTTATGATTTTAATCTCTGTTAAACTTCTGATTTCATTCATGTATTATATTTCTTTTATTATTACACTATCTCTGTGTTTTTCTGTAGTACACTGAGCTTTTTAAAAATACAAGTATTAGAATTTGTTGTCAGGCAATTTTTAGATCTGTTTCTTTGGGTTTTGGAAAATTGTGATGTTTCTTTTGTGGGGCTATGTTTCCTAGTTTTCTTATTTCCTGTTATTTTGTGCTTAGGTTTGTGCATTTTTTTTTTTGAATTAGCTACCTCTTCCAACTTTTATGGCATGATTTTGGTGTTGAAAGACTTGAATCTATGGGTAGGTGCATGGGAATTAATAATCAATGAGCACTGGTTCTGGCTCCAGGAAGGTACAGTGCTGTCCTTTCCTTGAAGTTATGTCAGCTGAGGTCAGCATTGGTGAATACTGTATAGCTAAGGCTGTGGTTGTCTCCAGTGGCAATGAAAGCCTCTAGAATTTTCAGTGGTAATGTCCACAGTAGTCCTCTTGATCTTTTCTTCCACCCTCAGTAGACATGGCTCAGAGAATCCTCTTAGGTACTTGGCCTGATTTGTGGATACACTTGCTGTGGGGGTGACATTTGTGTCTGATGTGTGAAAGCAGCTAAATAGCTGTGCAGCTGGGCCTGGACAGAGGCTTGAAGATTTGGAGGTTGACAGAAGTCCAGGGTGTGGCTTGGTTTAGTATGGTGAGGTAGTTGTGGTTCAGAGCATGGGCTTATGAAGAGCGACCTCTGCCCCAGGCCTTGTGATGTACTAGTTCAACAAGCATGTTGCCTGTAGCATCTGAATAGTGGACAGGCACAATACAGCTGTGGAACTGGTATCTAGTGTGTGGACATGTGAGGCATTATGGTGGTGCTGGGATCTTAGGACTGGGCTCAGATGCCTGAGGTGTGGCTGCTCCAGATTGGCCATCAGAGATTTCTTTGACCAATTTACCCATTTAAAAAAATCAAAATTATAAGTGAAGGAAACAACAAAGACAACAATGATTTTTACAAATATATTTAATAATGCTGAATAGTTTTTGGATGTAACAGTAAGAATTATGCTGAGGCCTTGTAATATAGAGCAGAGCTTGAGAAATGAGGTCTTTTGGGTCTTTGCTAAGGCTAAAGATTTTAGCACCTATTAAGAGAGGGTTTTTAAAATCCACACATTTCCAGAAGGTACTCTTTGGACATTCAGGTTTTAGAAACAATTTGGCTGAGTTCATTTGGCCAAAGAATCACTGGGGTCAAAGAACCATTTGGGTCAAAGACTTTTTCATGCACTTTAAAAAAAAAAATCCAGCAATGCAGATTATATTCAGACTGCCTGAGAGGTAATGCTGAGCACACGTGTTTATTGAACCCCTCTCCTGTGATGCCGTCTGTGGTGCAGTGACAAGCACATGTGCACACTTACCCGGCAGGGTTTCATCTGACATGTTTATGAATATGAATGAAGGTGAAGGGCTAAGACTTTGGACCAGAAATTTTTAAACTTATGGAAAATCTACTCTTGTGTTGGCAACTACAAAGTCTTCTACTTAGGTTTTTTTTTTTTAAATTGAAAAAAAAATTTTAGTGCATGTTTTCTAACTGTATCCCCAGTGACATAATAGTACCTTTTGCCTATATATATTATATCCAAATGCCTTCATTTTTTTCCACGATTGTTCCATCACTTATTCCTTTCTAGAGTTCCTTTACTTATAATTATTACACTGCCCACATTTTCTCCTGTTCACCAGGCAGGTAGGTTGAGGATGTTTGATGACACTAGTGAAAGGAGAGCTCTCACTCATTGCCTGGGCTCCTGACTGCAGGATGCCTTCAGGGCTTCGAGGCAGCAGGTGAGTGGTCCCAGCTCCATCAGTCAGAGAGATGATGGGACTCTGCTTTAATCTCTTCATGGTGAAGGACTTAACAGTTGAATCCTGATCCCCCAGAACACTCTCTGGAGAATATTTTGCATCTTGCATAGAGTGAGGTTTCTCTTTGCTGTTTAAATTCCTTAATAACATTTATTTTTTATGAATAGAAACAGTTCACTTTCATGGTAGAAATATTAAAAAATGCAGATGAACTAAAATAAGATAAAATCAAAGTCATCTGTGACTGCAGGGATGACTATTGCTATTATTTGATTTTTCTTTCTCTCATTTGTGTATGGAAAGAGAGAGGTCCTTCTCCAAATTAGATCATCTTGTACATGGTTCAGAATTTATACAAAATTTTCCCCACTTAATGCTTTGTTATGAACATTTTTGTAATATTAATAAGTTGAAATGTGAATTTTTACTGGTTGCATAATGCTTGGTCTTATAGAATACATAATCTATAGGATTATGGTGACGACTGGAGTCATTACTGATGTCAACTGTCTCACATATGAGTGTAATGCTCAGCTCTGCACACAATTCTTCCTATGTATCTCTGATGAGTTTTCAAAATTTTATCATGTAAGATATCAAAAAGACACAAAGGAAGGAGAATTAGTGAAATGAATCTCCATCTACCTATCACTTAGCTCTACACATTTCATGCTCATGTTTTTCTAAAGTCATTCCTAGATATTATTCCCATACTAGTATGTAGTGATCAAAATTATGGACCTTTTAAAAATCATAACAATTCTACCATTATCACAGCTAAAACTTTCCTACTCTTTTTAGAGAGTGGATTTTTAGCAGGATGCTCAATTCTTGAACACTCTTGATAAGAAAACGTTTTAAATTTGTACTTCCTTTCCCTTATATGGGAATTTTTATTGCATGGCATGTTGCCTGTTACTGAGCATTTATGCTTGTAAATATTGAACTGTCTGAAGGGTAATAATTGGGAGGTGGTAGAAGGATCCACAGCTTCTGAAATGGACTGGATGTGGATTTGGTTTCTACAACTTACTATTGTATCTTTGTTTTTACAATCTCATTTTCAACTATGGCAATTACACTTAGGTTGAATGCATTTTGTAAGTGAGGCACTAACTTCAGTTCTGCTTTAATTTGATTTCCTCTTTTCTTTGATTCTGTTTGTTTTAAAAAGTTTACATAAGCATTAAGTTAGAGGTGTGTTAGTTGCTAAGGAGGGAAAAGCAGAACGTCCTATGATAAAAAAAAAACACAGAGGTAATTTAACCACTAAAGTTGCTCTTAGTTTTTGGTTTTTATTAATAATGTTGAAATGAATATATTCTGGGAACAGAGCTTCTCTCTCTGTTTTTGATTATTTATTTTAGACCATTTTCTTTAGGTAAATAAATACAGAGCCAAGAGGCACACCACTGTTTTTCCTGGGGGTTGGGGGTGGGTATTGCCATAGCTACTTCTGACTTGTTTTCCAAAACCTTTATTTCAATTTACCCTGCCTTCAGCCAGTCTGAGATTACCAGCATCCCTTCACTTTTAGAAGCATTGGTTCTCATTTGGAAAATAATTACCTTTTTCTAAAGAACCCTATGATCAGACCTCAAAGTGATTATTAACAGATTAATTTCCTCAGATATTATTTATTTATTTCATATTGCCTTCTGGGAAAGAAATGAAAAGAAAAGAGAAATCTAAAATGGAAATGTAAGGGGGGAAGAGATCAAATGAAAATTCTCTGAGTGCTGAATTGTGCTCTAATATCCATGAACTAGAAAGATGAGCCATTAAGTAATCAACTATGAGAAATCCTGAGATCTGACAGGAAGCTGGTGACTCCCACTGTGGTAGAATTCATGCTATTCAGAGAATACCAGAGACTGGAGTGCTTCATCGTGGAGGAGGAGTTGAGAAAGTAGCATTTGGAAGGCACAGAGAAGGGACATTGCAGACATCTTGGGCCTTCCTTCTGTTGCTTCAGATCGCATTCTCGCAGGTCTCTTCTGGGCCCTTGTAGCCGCCAATGCTGTTTTTGTTTTCATCCCCTCACATACAATCTGTTTTCTCTAAGCTGCTATGGTAAGCACCACAAATTATGCTGAACACTTTGTATTAATTCCAAAAAACAAATATATATACAATTTGAGCTGTCTGCTCTTTCAGAGTTTTAGAGCCTAGAGAATCACATCTGATGAAGAAATTTGTGAGCCAACACAGGACTCCTGAAATTTATGTGGAAACATGTCTGCAGATTGATGATCAGCCATAAATCATCTTCTCCCCTAGAATTTACAGCTCATATGATATCTTAGGGTCAAGACCACCTAGTTATTTTTTGCAAAGGCAGTTTATTGCCTTGACAGATATTTTAACAACTATTTTGTACCATAAATCTTTCTAAAAGAAAGGTCCCACCTGTTTTACTACCTGAGGATAGTTCAGAAATTGCAGAGTATAGAAAGGTGATATTTGTCAACAATTTTAATGTCCTGTTTCAACCACCTAAGTATTTATTGGCAATACTTTTCTGTATTCAAAACAGTGTTACCAGTTCAGGAGTTTTGGAAAAATAAAATTTCATCCTGGTTGAGAGGACAGAGGGTACATATAATGAAATAGAATAAAGTATCATAGTTCAATGATAGCATATGTACAAGTGATAAGAATCAGAAATAATCACATAACTAATCTTAAGCACTTACTATATACTACAAATCATGCTAAATACTTTATATTAATAGTTTTAACTGTCAAATTTAATTTTTAGAGCTACCTTATGAGATACATAATTAGAGGTCTCATCCGAACTCTAGATTCATATGTTTTCAACCGCTAATTTAATTCAGCCACTAACTTAATTTAACTCATAGGAGGGAGAAATCCTTTCCAGAAATTTCAGAGTAGTTTGTAAGATGGGGGAGAATTTGAATTATACTTGAAGTCTGGGCAACACCTAGAAAGACCAATGTAAGTAAGTAGAAAGCAATTTAGATGAGGATACCATGAACAAATGTCTAGTGGCCAGAATTTAAATGAATATTAGTGGGAGAATGTTACAGAATTATAGGGAAGTTGCAAAAGTTAAAGGAAATACATGAAGTTAAGTAGTCTGGGAGTAAAATATAAATGTGTGTAACTGTAGACAATGAATTCTTGCTTTTCCAAATGAGTTTGTAACAACAACAAAAAATAGGCTCTAGAGTTTTTCCAATGCTATCATTAGCTTTTTAATAGGCTATTAACTACTGGGATTCCTCAGCAGCAGCAAGTCATATTGGGAAATCTCCTTGCTGTGCAGTCTCTTTTGGATCCAGGTTATATATTCACAACCTTAAGGTACAACTCAGACATTCTTGAAGAGCATTATTTGAAAACCCTCTATATTTTTGGAATTAGGATTTATTGTTTGAACATCTTTTGAAGCATGGTGATTCATCACTAGTGCTGCTACTTTATGGTTCTGGTCGCAGATACATACCATGTGGTGGAGCCAGCATGGGGTGTTGATCGTAGTGATCACTGTGAAAGGGAAAACATGTATGAAACCTTGGAATTATTATCCAAAACTTTTCTCTTATACTATGGATTTCCCCAAATGACTCTTAAAAACTCACTTTGTTACCGACTAGTCCTTATATTTCCCTACTCCTTACCTTCGTAGTTCAGTCTGCAGATCGTGGGACCAAATTGTCTGCACACAAATCTTAGCTGCTCCACTGATTCAGTTTTTTTAAACTGTTGGCCCAAGCCTTCCTCTCTCTGATAATTGGTTTTCTCACCTGCAAAATGGTGATAATTATATTTAAATTATAGGGTTTTTGAGTTTAAATGAATTGCAGAGTACTTTCTTCCCATCTGCTTTCAGAGATGTATTTGAGATTGGGTCATTTTGTAGATGAATAATGATGCATTATACTTTCTTTCACCTTACAGACTTATAATGATACCATTATTTTTAATTTTCCCTATAATTTACCTGGAATGAAAATGTCACTGTAATTTCCCATGTTAATTAATTTTTCCTTTCCTTACATATAAACCTAGCACCTTTTTTGCTGTTACTTTAAAAAGCCTTTAAGTGTACTCACAAAAAATATCCACAAGTATAGCATTTTTAAATTATATTTTGAACGATGAATTGTGAAAACAATAATATACTGTTTTAAATTATGGTGATGAAATGGTTTATATTAGTGTTTTCAATGAGTTTTCTAGGCATGGTAAATCATGTTCAATAACCTCCAAATTGCTTTATTTTTATTTTAAGATAATATTTGTATAGTCTGAATTCATATTTAGCAGATACTGTTAAGAAATACTTTAAAAATCACTATATAGTGATTTTTGAGATATACTAATTTGAGAATTTCTGGAGAGTTATCTTTCCCATAAACTGTTAGCAAATTTTCTCCTGAAGGCCTTACTTCAAATGCCATCACATAGTGGGTAAAGGCTTCAATTTTAGGGGGCTCAAATATTTAGTGTATAGTATTTGCTTCTATCTAAAAAGGAAGTGTGAAGTAGTACCAGCAGGAGACATGTTTGCTTTTTCTTCCTTTGCCTTGCCAGAATTGCTTATTATACTACAGCCTCACCAGATTTAGTTTGCTTCTCTGGTGCCTCTTTGGGTGTGAACTCTTTGAGCATAGAGATTTTTCCTTATTTGTAATTTTTACCACAATAATGGGGTAACCCATATATGTTGTTTAATAAAAATTAAACCAACAACTTGTCTTAAACATAAACATATCCTAACTGCTGTCACTATGGTCATATCGGCGCATATTTTCTTGGTTGAGAGAGTTTCTCTTGGCTTTTTCATCCACATTTGCATGTGGCTTGCTGATTTTCTTGGTTTTGTTGTTGTTATTGTTTGTTTGCTTTTTTTTTTTTTTGATAGGGTCTCACTGTGTAGTCCAGGTTGGTCTTGAAGTCATGATCCTACTGCCTCAACCTTCTGAGGTTTTCCTGTTCTTTATGTAATAGGCAATGCAGGAGACTGGGCCTTGTAAAGTGGTTAGCACAGATATTCCCCTAGCTGCTCTAGTGTATTTGCAGTTACAACTCATTAGTACTTCTTTTCTGCATTTCTTATTTTATTATTTATTTTTGTGTGCATATTTATTACATGAAGATTGGAGGGAGAGTCAAGTCAAGCTGACTTTTGTCAGGTGTACTCACCAAAACTCCACTTGTTCACTTCCATCCAAATATAAGGAAAGAAAGTATCTTCAGAAATAAACAAGATCTGTGACTGTAAATCTGAGCTTTTTCATCTCTTTCTCTTCTTAAGCATAATTATATAAAACTTATTTCATTGAAAAACTCAACAGACTAAAAAAATTGTCAAAACAACACCAACCAAAATTTAAATTGGATCCAAACTAAAACATAACACAACATGCATGTGTGCATCACATACACACAACCTTATTTAAATGAAATTAGCATTAATTTTATGGTTTCATATAGTGGGAATTTTTATAGTTGGTAATTTTTTGAGGTTAAAGAGCTAGAAATCCTAGTCTCTGAATCAAGATCAAAGGAAATAAAATCTAAAGCAAAGTAATGAATTATGATTAAAAGTGAAAGGGCTGTGAATCTAGACATCAAATATAGCCAAGTATGAGCTATTTTATTTCCTTGAGTGTTGCAGATGCATGAAGCATCTCTGATCACTCAAGATTCAATATGAAAAGTCAGTCAAGTAGTGGGAGTTCTATTTTTTTGATGGAATATTAGGCAAGGCTGGAGAGCAAAGCAGAGCAGCTTTTGCATATTTTTGAGGTAGTAATAGAAAAGGGCATGTTTCTCATTAGTATTACTCATGAACACCTAAAGGAGCCTGAACTATGACAGAAGATGTGCTCTTGGAATGGATTTAACACTGTACCATGACAGCATCTTGACTTTGAAGAAACAAAGGAAGTTCCAGAGGTGTATACCTACACTTTCTGCAGCGTGGAAGCACTGTTGTTTTCTTTGGCTGTGTTTCGCGTCACAGTGTCTTTTGTCTTTACCTGAATAGTCTTGTCTTCTTGAAATTAATCCTCTGCTGCATGTAGTGTTTCTGCACTGATATTTCAGCTGAATTCTCAATCTCTGTTTTGAGTCTTGTAGAGCATGATTCAAAATTTTCCATCAAAGACAGCTCCAGCCAAGTTCATTTTTATGCTCTTGTTTTGTGAATCACACTTGATTTTTTTTCACACTTGAACAGATTCAAAACATGATAAAGAGTTTGGAGGACAGTGATAATCTATGGACTCAGGCAGATCTGTCAAGGTGTTGAGAGGAAGCAATCATTTCTTTGGTAAGAATGATGACACTGACTGTACCCTGAAGTCTATGAACAGCATTCTAATGGCAACTTGACATTTATCAAAAGATTTCTGCTTTGTACTTGGCTTTGTTTGTGCTCAGCCATCTTAAAAGGCAGGCATTTATAGCAGCATTTAATAGCAGCAGATCTAAGTAATGCGATAGTAACTATTTAACATGGTATACTCATGGCTAGCGGTTGTGTGATATATTGATAACACCTTAAACTTTGTGTAGGACTAATAATAGTTAGTTTCCCTAGAAGCAAACTGTTTAACATTTAGCATTCATGTAGGAACAAACGTGAGAATGCTAGAGGTTATAATTTCAGAATTACTACCCAGGTGCATGTGCATATCATGTGAAAATGCCCAGATGGAAAGCAAAATATCAGTTCACAGCATCATGTTGCTCTTTTTTTTCCCTGGTACTAACAAAGAATACCCACAGAAAAACTAGCAATTTGTACTTTACTACTAACATCAATGTATTTCTGCATAACTATGAAATGTACTTTAAGAAGAGGCTGGGATTAGATCAGGGAATGAACTAGATGTTAAAATATCCAAGATAAAGGAGGTCAAAGTAAAGTCTGAGGTCAACTCACACTCCAGTGGGGCAGACAGACACACTAGGAAACATGTAAAATGTATGTGAGAGATGGAGAAACATTTATCTGATTAAGGGAGCAAAAGTGGCTCTCACAGAGGAAGTGAGCGCTGATATAGAACTTCAAAGGTACATAATTTTCAGGTAGACAAATTTCTCAGTGCATTACAACATGCAGACAAAACACTGAGACCTCTTGGAAAAGTATACCAAAGGCCATGCCTTAGGTGAAGGAAATAACTTAAAACTTTCAAATCTCTTTTTCCTCAGTTATCTTTGGTAGTTAAAAATAATATATATAGAAAAGGTGTTTTAACTAGGAAGTGTATTAAGAACATTTTTGTAAGAGAATTTACCATTATATTAGTAGGTAGATATGAATGACACCTTCAAGAGATTTTAGGAAAAGGAAAGCCATTACATACATATATACATATATATGTAATATGTACACACACACACACACACACACACACATATATTTTTTCCCCCCCTGTACTGGGGATTGAAGTCAGGACTTTGCGCATGCCAGGCAGGCATGGCACTACTGAGCCACATCTCCAGCCTGACATTACGTTTCATTGCAGGGCACCCATGTGTGTGTGTGTGTGTGTGTGTGTGTGTGACAGAGACAGAGACAGAGAGAAGGGTAGTGTACCTTTGGAGAGAATTCCAAGTGAGTTAAGGGTGCACTGGACTTGGACAAGAATTGGAAGCGTCTGGAAGCAGACACCCAATAGGAATCTCAAATAGTAGAAAGAGGCTGAGTCTGTGTATCTCAGTACTACCATAGGAAAGAGAACAAAAGATTAAGCTGAAAGTTTTCATAGGTGGAATTGATATATCTCTTTATTTGTTATTGATATGTTTAGGTTTTCTATTTTTTCTTCATTTATTCTCGATAAGTTATATTTTTGGAATTTATCTATTTCTTCTAGGATATCCAATTGTTGATAAATAATTGTTCATAATAGTCTCCTATGATCTTAACAACAACAACAACAGCAACAAACAAACAAACAAAACCTCTCCAGGACATCAGTTGTAAGGTATTCTCTTTAATTTCTGATTTTATTTGAGCCCTTTTCTTTCTTTTCTTAGCAAAGTTTTGTTTGTTGATTAAAAAAAACAATTTTCAAGATCCAACCTTCTAGATTCCTCCATAATTCCTATTTTTCTATTCTTTATTTCATATATTTCTATTCTAATATTTATTATTTCCTTTCCTTAACTAACATTGGGCTTAGTTTAAATTTTTTTTTCTATTTCCTTTAGGTATAAATTCAGGTGGTTTCTGAGAAATTTCCTTTCCAAAAGGCATTGAGTGCTATAAATTCTCCTCGCAGTACAATGAGACTTTGTTGTGTTCTATTTTACTGTCCTTTGCAGACATTGTTTTTGTTTTTTAAACACATAGAAGGTTTGTGTCAACCTTGAGTCGAACGTGTCTACAGTCAGGATTTTTGAACAGTGTTTGCTCACTTTGAATATCTTTCATGTTTTGATGATTCTTGTAATATTTAAAACTTTTTCATTATTATTATGTCTATTATGGTGGTCTGTGATCAGTGATCCTTGATGTTTCCATTGGCATTGTTTTGAGTGCCACAAACTGTGTCCCTATAAAACAGTGAACCTGATTTAAAAATGTGTGTGTTCCGTCTACCTCACTGACTGACTATTCCCGTTTTTGTCCATCTTCTCAGGCCTCTTTATTCTCAGAGATCCAATAGCACTGAAATTAGACCAATTAACCCTACAGTGGGCTCTAAGAGTTCAAATAAAAGGAAGAGTTATACCTTTATTTTAAAAAATTTTATCAGTACATGTTTGCATTTCATAAGAACTACATTGATTGTGGGTAGATGGTCTGAAAGAGTTAAAGGCATCATATTTACCGTGATACATGCATCCCTATGTTTATGGCAGTCCATAGAATAATGGCTAAATCTTGTAAGTGGCTTATATATATATCAACAGATGAATGGATAAAGAAAATGAAATGTGGTGTTTATGCAGAATGAAGTACTACTCTTCCATTAAGAGGGATAAACTTCAGTCATTTGTAGGAAAATGGTTGCACCTTGAATCCATAGTGTTAAGTGAGATAAACCAGACATGTGAGCTTAAAAATCATATAGTTTCTGTTATATGAGAAACCCAAAGTATACATAAATCAAATATATCTCTCTTTAAATCAAAAGCTAGAAATGATTAAGCTTAGTGTGGATGGCATGCAGAAAGGTGAGATAGGCTGAAAGCCAGGTTCTTATATGGAACAGTTATCTAAATTTTGAATGCAAAGAGGTTCTTGCAGGAAATGTAAAGTGCTACTCTAGTGAAAACACAAATGATAAAAGAGCAAAACAGCCTTATTGTTGATATAGACAAAATTTTAGTGATATGGATAGAGGATCAAATCAGCCACAACATTTCTGGAAGTCAAAGCCTAATCCTGGGTAAGACCTAAATCCTTTTCAATTCAATGAAGGCTAAGAGAGGTCCAGAAGGAAAGTTTGAGGATAGTAAAAGTTAAATTATGAGTTTTAAGGAAATAAACTGTCTCCATAGCATAAGGTGCAATTAAGGCAGCTAGTGTATAAGGTACAGCAAGGACAGCTTTTCCAGGTGTAGTATTATGGGTTTGCAGTCTTTTCCTTGTAGCGCATAGAACATATCAATACACTGTCCTGGGCTTCAGGGTATCTACTGAAAAATCCACTGGTAATTTTATGGAAGATTGGCAATAAGTTAAAGTTGCTATTATCTGGTTGATTTCAAAATTCTCTTTGTGTCTGATCTTTCACAATTTAATTAGAAAGTGTTTCCTAATCTGAGGTCTTTGCATTTTACATATCTGGATATTCACTTCCCTCCTCAAATTGTGAAAATTTTCAGCCAGTATTTCTTACAAAAGATTTTTGCCGAATTATCTTTTTCTTCTCTTTATGGGATTCCCATAATGCACACAATAATTTCCTTGAACATATTCCACAAATCCTTCAGGCTTTTTTCATCCTTTTTAGTTCTTTTATGAAATGTGTTTTTTTCTCTCTGGATTGTTCCAAATGACCTATGTTAGAGTTCACTAACTTTTCTTCTGCTGTTGAGGCTATCTTTGAGATTTTTTAGATCATTCTATTCTTCATCTCCATAATTTATACTTAGTTTATAAAACAGATTTCTATTTCTTTGTTGAACATTTTATTTTATTCATCACTGTTTGTGTTTTAATTTTATTGCCTGTATTCGCTTGTATTTAACTGAGCTGCTTTAAGATGAGCATTTTAAAATTCTTTGTCAGGCAGTTTGTTGCTTTCCATTTCTTTAAGACATATTATTTGGGCATTATTTTGCTCAGTTGATGTTATTATGCTTCCTTGATTATTTATGATTTATCCCACCTTCTCCTGGTGTTTGTACATTTGCAAAAGCATTCATCTTGTGCAGGCTATGTAGCCTAGGTTTGGTGGGAAAATTCTTCAATTACTCATCAGGCCAGAGATTCTGACTGGTCTGGCAGGTGGGGTCTGGAGACAATGGGCCTGGTGCCATGCACCTTGGGCAGACAGGCCCTCTTCCAAGATGCTAGGCTGGGAGTTAAAATCCATGTGATTCTTCAGAAAAACCTATAACCCTTTTCTTTTTCTTAGCTACCACAAGTGATTGAGGTGCATCCATTCTTTCTCATTTCGGTGAGGTATGACAGGAGTAGTCTTCTTGGTGAGTGGGCCAAGATGCTGAGGAAGTCCAAAATTAATTCTGTAGTCTCTTTCCTCCACAGCTGAATTTGTGGCCTGAAGAAATCTCTTTCATCACTTCTTCATCTCTGCCAACATGAAGAAGAGGAGATGCAGATAAAGTAATCAGTTTATTATTATTATTATTATTATTATTATTATTTTGTTTGTTTGTTTTTGTTTTTTAAATACAGGGTCTCCCTGTGTAGTTCAGGCTGGTCTTGACCTTACTATGTAGTCCACATTGAACTCAAACTCATGGTGATCCACCTGTATCAGCCTCTTGAGTGCTGGGATTAAAGTGTTCTTTAAATGGTTTCTTTTCTCATTGCTATGCTCTACATAAGTACTCTCAATGGAATTCCAAACTTCTCACAAAGGTATTTTTGCCCAAAACAGTTTATAAATTGGTTTTTCAGTGGGAATATGAGGTCTGAAATCTTCTATTCTGTAATTTTGCAGATGTCATTATAAACACACTGCTTTTAATCATCATTTGTTGAGGCATTGAAAGATAAAAGATTGTGAATGGCTTTCAATACAGTAAAGAAATTTTGCTCGTGGTCTCTCTCACACAAAACAGTGAGGTGTAGGATAGATTTTTAAAGAGTAAACTCCTGCAGTGAGGGCTAGCAAGTCTGAAATATGCAGGGAAGGCCAGCAGGTTGGAAACCCAGGGAAGAGTTGATGTTGGGTTTTGAGTGTTAAGAGAGTTGAGAGGCAGAATGTTTTTCTCTTTCAGGCTACCTAAGTCTTTTCTCTTAAGACTTTCTACTAATTGAATTGGATATATACCCATTATGGAAGGCAATCTGCTCTACTCAGTCTGCTGGTTTAAATGTTAATCTCTTCTAATGAAATCTTTATAGAAACAGCTAGACTGTTATTCAGCCAAAAATGGGTCCTGTGGCCTAATAAAGTTTACACATAAAATTCACCATCACACACACACACACACACACACGCACACACAAATGGATGAGAGGAGATATTTGTGGGTGTGTCTTTGTAAGAAATTATCATAGAGTTGAGCTGTGAAGAAGCAATTTAAAAAGAATGAAATGGGTGGAATAGCCTGAAAATAAAGATGGAAATGAGAAAAATAAGAGCATATATATAAAATCAAGATCTAAAGAGGAACCATGGTATTCCATAAAGATGGGAAGAAATTGTTTGACTTCAGTTTGAGGGCTGTGGGAATCCAGTAGATTTTGGTTTTCTCTGGTTTTTGTTATGGAGAGTTGCTAAATAATTCAGGCAGTCCTTGAACTCACTATATAGATCAGGCTGTCCTTGAATTCAGTCATTCTCCTGGTACAGCCTCCAGAGTGCTGGGCTTTGAGGCTTTTCAGCAGAGTTTTATTGGTCAGGGAATTGATATGCTTTGAGATACTATCGATTTTAATCTGGCTGGAAAACCAAAGTCAGACCATCATGGAGTCATTTTACATCATTCAGGGGAGTTTTTCTTTCTTCCTATTGGATAACAATGTAGAATGATTCACTTGGAAGGTATCCGTGAACCACATGAATATCATAATTTGGACATATAATATTATTACTGTTGGAGAATTGATTGCAAGTGATAAGCTACTACCAATCATAAGAAGTGAGAACAAGTGACAAATGAACCTCTGAATTATGTATAGCTCCTCAAAACTGTTTTAAATTTATAAATATATTCTGTGAACCTGCCTGGGTCCTCTATTTAAATTCTTAGTAAGTTTGGATAAAAATATATGTAGGAATAAAAATAAATACTTGACTAAAATATGACAGGTAATGTTTTATTATTTACTTCCCTTTTACCAGTAATTTCTTAAATTAAAAAATTGCAAATTAATCAATTTGACCTAAAGCTCTTTCATTTCAAGTATTTCTTAGGCAGTGTATTTCTCCTCTTTCTGTGTTCATGGCCAATGCAGCTGTGGTAATGTAAAACATCTTAGCTGAGATAATCAATGTATACAGAGAAAAGGTTTATTTTGATTCATAGTTTAGGAGGATTCAGTTGCTGGTAGATTGACCTTGATGCTTTTGGGCCTATGGCTTGGCAGTATGTCATGGTGAGATTCCATGGCAGAGGAAAGCCCTCACCTCATGGTCAGGATGCAAAGAGAGAAAGAAGAGGAGTTGTGGTCCCCAAATACTCTTGGGTTACTTCAAGGTTGACCTATATTCCATCCATTAGGCCACAGCTTTGAAAGTTTCCACCACCTTGAGATAGTTCCATGGGCTTATGATTATATTGAAATCATATATAAGGACCAAATAAAACCTTGGAAATAAAGGCTATTATTGTTATAATGTCTAACACAAGAGTCTGTAGAGGACATTTAACATTTCAACTAAATTGTGGTTTCTTTCTTAAGTTTTCAGGCCACTGAGTTGTGGGTTATTTTCTGTTATAATAAATCCTGATTTAACACAGAAATTCAGTGATGCTTCTCTGTGGTAAAATATTCACAGGATAGTAGAGAAAATTATATTGTTATTAAGTCTTTAATGGTAAAGGCGTTTCCTCTACTCACCTACTTACAATTACTATGTCTTTCTTTTCACTACCATAGAAGAAAGATGTTCCCTCTAGCTAATTTGTTCTTTTTAAAGAGATTTTTTTAAAGAGCAATGAATATTATGGATCCAACTGAATTCTTAAAACGTAAGATATTAGACACATTCAGCCTGAGAACATAGTGCTAATAATAGGAACTTTGGATCCAGACTGCCTGGATTAAAATCTAGTTCTGTTAATGGTTGGTTTGTTTATTTTCTTTTGCTTTTGGTTAGGCTACTTAACTATTTTCAATTTCTCAACCTGTGAAACTAAGGTAGTAAGAATAACCTGTTTTATGATGTTATTGCAAAAATTTAATGATTTACTGGCATGTGAAGTGTTTAAAATAATGCCTGACATGTAGTACACACTTTGTAAGTGTTTGTTCTCATCATTTTAGATGAAAACTAATGAGGAAATATGAGAGTTGTTCTGAAGAATCTAGTTCCATTAAATAAAGTTGGCTGTCTCCTGATTGCATGGAATTTTACTTCTCCAGAAAACCTCTTATTAAGCAAAGGTGACATCAGACAAAGCTATAATTTTGTCTTTTCTGTCTCATCTTTCCCTTTTGTTATCCAATTATTGCCAAATATTGGAAGGACTTATTAAAGAAGGGATGTGCAGTTAGTTTTAAGATGAAGGAAGCAGATATGGTTTCACAGAGCTTTTAAAATATTACCTATACAATACCTTGTAGGGTAGGGAGATGTGTGAGCATTAGGATTTTTGTCAGGCTTGAATAAAGATTGTGTTATTTTATGAGTAGTTTGTGTATATATATTATGTGTATACAAAATACTGCTATTTAAAAAATAGATACAAGGGTCCTTAACCATTGATCAGTAAATCTATTTACTTGCAAACATATCTGACATTTATGGCTGCCCTGGTAACTTTTGGGGGATGTTGTAGAGCAGGGGCTGCACAGGTTTCTAAATCTAGTAATATAACCAGGCCCCTTGTATGACATTGCTTTAGGGTCAACTGATATTCCAGAAATTCATACTTGCTATGTTATGCAGAATAAATACAGCCTGTGTTCCATGAAAAAAATTCATGTTTAAAATGTGACTCTACAATTTTCCTCTGTGTCCAAATGTCTTATTTTATTAGAAAAACAAAGACATAGAAAGAAATTTGTACTTCTTATCCCTAGAAATCAGAATATACATAGAAAAACAAAGAAGATTTTTTTCATTGAATTTTTTTTCTATCAACCTTTTTAGTATTTTACAAATCCCATTTGATTTTCATTTTTTTTTCCTTAAATTCTTTTATTGGTACATTTTAGGTATACAATACATTTACATTTATCATTGGGTGCTTGTACCTGTACATGATGTATCTTGGTTCTTATTTTTTTCCTCATTCCCTGTGCTCCTTTCCCTATTTAAACAGACTTTGTTTCCATTTTTTTTTCTTTTCTCTTAATTTTTCCTTTCCCTTCTTTCCTTTCCCCTTCCCCTCCCACCACCTCTACCCCTTTGGACCTTTTCTTCCTATTTCAAATTATCAATTATTCATTTTAATCATTTTAATCCTTATTTACAATTTCAGTTTCTCACACCAGAGAAACTGTTTGGTATTTACATGTGTGTCCTATTTATTTCACTTAAGAGTATGACCTCAGTATGGATCCACTTAGCTATAAATTTCTCTAGTTTCTTGTTCTTTATGGCTGAGCAGTACTCCATTTCATAAAAAAAACACATCTTCTTTATCCAGTTTCCAGTTGATGGGCATGTGGGCTGTTTCCAATCTTTAGCTATTACAGACTGTGCCGCTATGAACATGGGTGCACATTTATCACTGTGGTATGATTATTTTAATTCTTTTGGGAAGATACCCAGTAGGGGAATAGCTGAGTCAAATGGGACCTCTATTTCTAGTTTGATTTTCATTCTTAGCTCCTCTGTTCTTGTGACCCAGAGCTTGTTATCTTCTTCTAACTTTCAATAACTCCGGCTTAATTTCATTTCCTCTTTCCCTTAAATAACTGTTGAACCCTATCATTTTTCTGCTTTTATCCTGCATAGATGATTTTTTGATTTCTAATTCTGATCAAACTTCTTTTGTCTGGACAACTCCACACAAGTCACATCTAATCTTAAAGTTTTCCTGAATGGCATTTCCACAATTTTTCAACATGCTCTAATCCATATGGTTAGAAAATTAAAATGTGAGGACAGTTTTGACAAGGAGGCTAAATATAAAATTATTTATTGGGCAGTGCTAGGCAGTGTGTAAATATGACTGATAAATAATGATGAGAATTATAGAAGTTAATAATAGGTATTAAGATCTGGTGACAAAGTACCTTGTTATTCTACAGTCTTGATAATATTGTGGGTCAAATGGTCTCCTCAGACCAGAATGAACTATCATGACTATATCTCCTTAATGCAGCTCACATATTTATGTGCTATCATTTTCAACAAATATTTGAACGCCTGCTTTATGTATAGCATATCAATATTGTGAATGAATTCTCTTGTCTTTGAATTTATGAAGCATGTCTTCTTTTCAGTACTCAGAGAACAGCTTTGATACATTTTCCCAGAAGATTGGTATGGTAAGATATTCACTAACACAGGAAAACATAAGAACCCTCTGCCCATGTAAGAAACAGCTACAAAACATCTACTGTGTATTTAATCTAGTGACAGACACTATGGGGAAGTGGGATATGAGTAAACCAGTTCCTAAATTTAGCTCTCTACATGTTAGAGAGGGAAACTCGGGGAGAAAGCTGAGATAAAATAGTATTCACTGAATGAGGTGCTAGATTTTCCTGAATGTTCTTTCTTAATCTCAACAATAATTGTGTGCATCCCAAAAAGTTCACATGCTGGTAACTTGATCCAGTGTGGCAGTGTTGAGGTGGTGGAATGCTCAAGAGGTGGGGGCTAGTGGAAGGTGTGTAGGTCACTGAGGGCACCATTGCTTGGCATTAATGTAGTTCTCAGGAGACCCCAGTTAACTTACACATGAGCGAATTGGTACAAAAAGAGAAAATAAGGCCCCTGAATATCTCTGTTCACACCATGTGACCTTGGCTTTTCTTTTCTTAAATTCTTTTATTGGTACATTTTAGGTATACAGTACATTTACATTTATCATTGGATGCTTGTACCTGTACATGATGTATCTTGGTTCTTATTTTTTCCCCATTACCTGTGCGCCCTTCACCCCCTCCATCCTTCCCTATTTACATAGACTTCATTTCCATTTTTTTCTTTTCTCATAATTTTTCCTTTCCTTTCTTTCCTTTCCCCTTCCCCTCCCATCACCCCTACCCCTTTGGACCTTTTCTTCCTATTTCAAACTATCAGTTATTCATTTTAATCATTTTAACCCTTATTTACACTTTTAGTTTCTCATACTAGAGAAACTATTCGGTATTTACACATGTGTCCTATTTATTTCACTTAAGAGTATGGCCTGAATATGAATCCATTTAGCTATAAATGTCTTTAGTTTGTCATTCTTTATGGCTGAGTAGTACTCCATTTTATAAAAAAAACACATCTTCTTTATCCAGTTTCCAGTTGATGGGCACTTGGGCTGTTTCCAAGCTTTAGCTATTAAGAACTGTGCCGCTATAAATATGGGTGCATATATATTGCTGTGGTATGATTCTTTTTAATTCTTTTGGGGAGATACACAGCAGGGGAATACCTGAGTCAAATAGGACTTCCAGTCCTAGTTCTTTGAGGTATCTCCACACTGATTTCCACAGTGGCTGCATCAGTCTGCACTCCCACCAACAATGGAGAAGGGTTCCTTTCTCCTCACACCCCCGCCCAGCATTTGTTATTAGTTGATTTCTTTCTTTTTTTTTTTTTGGTACCAGGGATCAAATTCAGGTCCTTGTGCTTGCTCAGCAGGCAGTGAAACCACTGAGCTAACGCCCGGTCCATGGTTGATTTCTCTATAGCAGCCATTCTTTTTGGGGTAAGGTAGAATCTCAGTGTTGTTTTCATCTGCATCTCTTGAATGACCAGTGATGTTGAACATTTTTTCATATTTTTTTGCTGCTTTTACTTCTTTGTCTGAGAAATGTTTGTCCATTTCAGATGCTCATTTTTGAATTGGGTGACCTTGGCTTTTCACATGCACTTCTGCCATGTGCCATCCACCATGTGGTGAATCAGCCATATGGCTTTCACTAGAGGCCCGACATTCAGGACTACACTTTCCTAGCCTTTCAGTCTCCAAAGTTATGAGCTGAGTAAATCTCTTTTGTTTATCAGTTGACAGCTTCAGATATTTTGTAATAGCAACAGAAACCAGACTAAAACACCTAATATTACCTTTATTTTGTGGAGTGAAAACTGAATGTCAAAATAGAAAGCAGCCTTAAGATCATACAAAGAGTAAGAAATGGGAGAACAAATTTTACCTCAGTTCTGTCCTGTTTACAATCTTTCCTCTTTGTGTACACTCCACTGGGCACTAAAAAGAAGAAGTGGAAATAAGTAAGTGTGGGAAATCACAGCACTGTTCCTTCAGGGAAGAAGCAATTATAAAAAGATTGTCCAAAAAAGTGAAGGTGAAACTGATAATCTGTCATATTTTCTCTGTAAAACCACTGAAAAACTTTCATGTTTTATCAAAGCAGTACTTCTCAGATTCTGCTTGTTTTCTAGTTCTCCATATCTTGACTTTTCGTATGTACTCTACATAATATCAAGAGCTATGAAGGTGTAAGGAAAATCAGTGGTTATATGGAAATTCCCAGTGGAGCATGGTTATTTTTCTGTGTACATTTTTATTGGAAAGTTTCTTTTCACGTGGTCTCTTCTTTAGGCTTGACTTATAGCAGAACACCAATTCTAGTGGAAAAGGCAAGTTTTAAAGTGAAAATGCAGCTGCAATACCATCTAGAATGCAGTTGTAGGATGATAATGGTAATCTAATATAGACATGGAGGTACATGTAACATTCTTGGGTACCTGAAATTTTATTTTATTTTATCTGCTGCTGTGGTTACTAATCTAAGAAGAGTATTTGAGGTGTGTATCTATGTTTGATTATAAAAGGTTGAATTCTTCACTACATGAAAAAAGATAATTATTCCTGACAGAATATTTAAGTTTTAATCAAGAAAAAAAGAGAAAAAGTTTCTAGTGGTTTGAGGCTGGAGCATTTATACCAGTGGTTCTTAGTCTCCTATATTAAATTTTTCTGGACTTTATTTGAGTAACTGCTTATATTTAGGCTTTGCAGTCTGACAGTCATTTTCCTTGGACAAGAAAAAGTTTATTTTTTTCCTCTCTCCAGCTTTATTAAGGTATAATTAATAAACAAGCATTTGTTTATAACATGATTTTTTGAAAGATGTATATACTGTGAACTGATTAAACCAATGATAATATTTTGTATATTATATTTTTTTGTGATGAGAACATTTAAGATCTGCTTGCTCAATTTTCACTATACAATACATTTTATTAACTGTAATCACCATGCTGTACAATTTATTTCCCAAACTTTTTCCTAACTAAACTTTGAACTCTTTGATTAACATCTCTCCATTCCCCCACGTCATGTAGCCCTGGCAACCAACATTCTACTCTTTACTTCTATGTTTCAACATTGTTAGATTCCACATATAAGTGAGATCGTGCCTGTTTTTCTAAAATAGTGTCATTGGAACACAGTCACACCACTTTTTCTGTGGGAGTTGAGTAGTTGTTATATCATTTTATATTCTCCAGAATAAAAAAACTAGTTCTTATCTGACTCTTTAAGAAAAAGCTTACTTACCCTTATCTGAAACACTCAACTGTCAAACAATTTGACCTGAGCTCCATCCTAGTGAGTAGAGTCACACTGGAATACTTCAAAGCTGATATTGCTTTAATAATACTGTCCTTAAGGATCACATTTTAAATAGGTTAAAGTCTTCTGACAAGGAGAGTAGGAATAGAATATTCACACTTTTTGATTTGCTCTTGCCACAAGTTTGCTTCCGTATGTTTCTGAATGCTCATTTTGTTTCATATGAACTCATCTGGCCTCAGTTTTTAACCCTTCAAACAGGGTGCCATGTCCAGCAATGTGATACCTGACAACATGAAATAGGATGAAAATTGAACCAATGGGTTTCTATTAATGTTCCACAGATTTTTCATATCCCTTACTTCCTTGTGCCAAAGTGAGCCTTGAGGTGCTACTATTTTTCTATATTAATCCTATTTTATTAAAGTTTTGCCAGTTTCCTGAGTTTAACATTCTCAGCACCATTATTTGTAAACTGTGATAAAGAAAAACCTTGTGAAAATGATTGAGAATTTCAATCAGCTCAAATTTTGACTTTTGGCATTTGAGTAATAGATAATTCCTACAGAAATGTAAAAGACAGTGAACTCTCCCAATTCTCTTAGATGTCTTGATAGTAGAAACCAGAAGAAAATCAATGTATTTGATATTTAAAAGCAGAGAAAACTTTATGGTGGTTTTCTGAACGAAGCTATGCTTTAAATTTCCTATGTATACAGGTTTTTTTTTAAAGTTGCTTCATGATGCAATTGTTAAAAGGGCATTTTAAAAAACTGGAGAATCTACTCTAGTAACATCAGTAATTAATATAACAAAAGCAGCACAAACAGGTTAAGAAATCTGTTTTAAGATGAAATCTCATATGCCAAAAGGAAATAAACCACAAACAATCTGGAGAATTTAATGGCAACAACTACTCAGTTTTAATTACAGCATTGGAAAAGTGCAGCTATAATAACTTGATGTATATTTTCATCAGAATCCATAAAATAAATTCAATTCTCAGTAATCTTTTTGTTTCTCCTTAGAAACAGAATGCAATTGATGCATACTCTTTTGTGAAATCAGATTAAGAGTACCATCTCAGTACCATGCAGTATTTAAGTATTTTCTACATTTTTGTTGTTTAAAATGCCTTTCTTTATGACTTTTTGTCAACGGATTAGTAAAGAGTAAGCCCACGAAGATATAGCTTAGTTTGGTTAACTTCAATGTTTCTGGTCTTCTCTAGATGGCAGTCAAACTACAGGGATATAAAAAACCGTTCTTGTTGAAAGCCACAGTGAGAGTGCTTCAGTGTTTCCACTCGAGTTCTTTGCTTGTCACAGTCCTCAAACAACGATGCTGGGAATGCTAAACTCAGGACTATGACACAAGGTGACAAAATAGGCTGAATGAAATGAATGATGCACTTCTGATGGTTCTACATTGGGACAAGCAGCCAGGGGAGGTGAAGGGTCTAAAGAGAATGAAGGGAAATAAAATGCACTGACTAAAATTCAGTCCCATTCTATGTTGACAGCTATAACATGTTTGTGCACTGGGCCTTCTCTGAAGAATTTAGATTTAAAACTGGGGCCAATTGTGCTCGCTGTGGAGAGAAATGAGTATTTGGAAGGATATGGGTACAAAAAATTTGGAGGAAGAAAAATTATAGGCAATATAAATATTTTGGTGCTACTCTTTTGATTTGTTTTAAAATATGATTAAAAGCAAATACCATTCATGCCATGGCTTTTAAAAGTTCTAGTGCAATGTTACAATTGAGAACAGGTCAACTTAAATGAGGCCTGCACTTGCTGCTCCTTAAGATCAAAAGTGATTGTTTTAGGATTAGAATTATTAATTTACTTATTTAAAATATCTGATCATGAATCTGTGGCAGACTGGTCACATAGCACTTATTCAACATATAGAAAAATTTTTTGACTTCCTACTATGTACAAAACACTGCCAGGGGTTCAGATAGGGACTGGGGTCTCTGTGCCACTGGCCTTATAAACGTGCTTTGCCAGGACAGAAAAACTGAGAGTCAAATAGGGCTTTAAAAATCAGACAGAGAAAAACAACTGGTTACATACCTTTTGGTTTCATAGCAGAAACGTTGCAGGCCAGGAAAGTGAAATGCAGTATTCAAGGTTCTGAAAGCAAAAAGCTGCCAACCAATAATAGTATATCTTGGAAAATTGTTCTTCAGAGATGAAGGGGAGATAGACTGTCCTAGACAAATAAAAGCTGAGGGTGTCCATCACTGCTCGAGCTTCCTTATAAGACATGCAGAGGAAGTTCTTTGAGCTGAAACTACAAAGCAGCTTACTAAGAACGTGAAATCACACAAAAGTACAAACTTACTGTAAGGGTAAGAATTTACTCAGAGTCAGAATGCTATAATGATATCAGATTAATTATTTTTAGTACTAGGAAAGGTAAAAGTGAAAACTGCAGAGAATACAATAATTTGTTAATAGCTACACTATATAAAAGTAATTTTGAGATAAACTACATGAAATGTGGGGGAGGAGAATATAAAATGTAGATGCTTTGTATGCAATTGAAGTTGTTATCAGCTAAAACAGACCATTATAGGTGTTTTATCTAAGGTTCATCATGTCTACAGAGGAAAAATCTGTGGTAAATATGCAAATAATAAAGAGAAATATTAATAAAACTAAGTTTGTTGCTTGAAAATATATTAAAATCTAGCTAAATTAATTAAGAAAAAAGAATGTTCAAAAATTGTAACAGTAACACAAGACATTACAACAGAGAGCAGATAAATACAAAACATAAGCTACTACTATGAAACACGGTATGGGAACAAATTGGAAAAATGTGGATAAATTGATATATTCCTAGAAATACGCAGTTTACCAAGATTGAATATGAAAAAATAGAAAATATGATCAGACTGTTAATAAGAAAAGTGAATCAGTAATCCAAGGCCTCCCAAGGACTCAATTACTTCACTGGCTAACTAAAAAAAAAATTTAGAAGTTTAATGAAAATCTTTTTGAAACTCATCTAAAATATTCAAGAGGAGAAAATACTCTGTAACTCATTTGGTGAGACTACATTACCCTTATAACAAGACTGACAAATACACAACATAAAAGAAAATGATAGGCTCAATATCTCTAAAGAATAGATCCAAAAATCCTCAACAAAAGAGTGGAAAAACAAATTAAAGTGCATATTAAAAAGATCATACATTCTAATCAGGTAGGATTCATCATTTTGATGTGAGGATATTTTAACATATCAATAAGGTGATATATCACAGTAACAGAAAGATAGAAATATTCTGACCCTCACAATAGATGCAGAAAATATCTGACAAAATCGAAAATTGTTTCACAATAACAACTCTCAGCAAATTTGGTAATATAAGTAACACACTTCAACACAGTAAAGATCATATATGAAAAGCCCACAGCTAAGGTCATACTCAACAGTGGAATATTAAGAGCTTTTCTTCTAAGAGCAGAAAAAGACAGAGTTAGCCACTCTCACCGCTTCTAAACCATACAGCCCTGAAAGTACTAGCCAGACCAGTTAGACAAAAAAGGCATTTAAATTGGAAAAGGAGAAGTAAGATTATGTGTTGCATGTTTCTGTTTCATAGGAAACCCTAAAGGCTTCACGATACTGTTAGAACTAATAAGCAAAATTAGTAAATTTAAAAGTTACAAAATCAACCCGTAAAAATCAATTGCACTCTGCCTTTGCCCCTATGAGAGTTCACCCATAGGACATATTAAGGAATTTCTTTCTTTTTTGGATAATTGTGTGTTGTGCCTGTGGAGTCAAAAGTAATAATAATGTGTTGTTTTGCAAACACACACATAGCTCTGTATTCTGGACAGGCAACTGTCAATGGTATACTTAGATACAAATGAACAGACAATAGTTGTTTTCTATATGGTAGCAATAACAAGTTGGAAGGTTCCTTGGGAAAGAGCATTGCATACATAGGTGTGAGACCTGAGAAGGGTGACATATATGGCATGCATTTGAGTACCTATTCATCTAGATCAAAAGAGACAATCACCTTACTGTGTTATGTGCTATCAGATCATAGTGGGATACTGAATCTTCTAATGTTGCTGGTACTACAGAAATGGAAATCAGAATACTGAGTGATGCGAAATATATGAAATGATTGTATAGGAGAGGAGCAAGACTAAAAAAAAAGCAACACTCAGTTGTTGGGGAAATGTTGTAGTCAGGGTTTTGGCAGGAGAATATATTTACTACAGGATTATTTTATAGTTTATAGGATTATTTTATAATTACCCAAAAAACCAAATTCAAAGGAGTGCAAGAGAGATTAACTGCACACCAGAGGCCCAAAGAATCCAGCTGTGGGTCTGGATTCCAGCAGTTTCCCACACAAGTCCAGCTAAAGGCTTAGAGTCCAAGGCAATGTCCTCCATGAGTCTACTTGGCCTAAAGCCCATAGCAATGTCTCATGCTTGTCTGTATTGAGGATCTGCACCTGGAGGGCCCAAAGACCGGTGGTGGAAGCCAGATAACCTACACCAGTGAGATGAAGGATTTGTGCCACCAAGCTGAGGGATCCACATTGGAGCCAGGAAGTGATGCTCATGGTGAAGATCAGGACTCCCCTGATGAAAACAGTAGCCATTCCCAGTGACAGCAAGGCCCTAAGCTCCTCCTCCAATGAGAACAGCCCAGTTTGCATCAGGAAAACCATCCACAGCAAGTTTCTCCTAGAAAATCAACAGGCCAGGATCTTCCCCCTCCAGTTCTCTTTTTATGGCTACTGATAACAATTCTCAGCTGGATCCTCCACTCCCAGACCACACTGATTCAGTTCAGCTAGGCATTACAAGTTGACCATTAGTTAATCCACTACAGGGGACATGAAAACAAAAGCAGATTTATCCTATTGTAATTCTAGAAATGGAATGTTTTGAGGTTGTCAAATTCAGGCCGCTACATTTTTCCATTTTTGTTATAAACTGATTCGAATGTGGAATGAATTAAAAGGTTTTACTTGGAAGAATTTTAATAGCATTTTAATGGTGACCAGTTTTCTGGGTCTATATTTTTATTGTCCTCAATTTTCCACCAATTTTGACACAAATATTGTCAGAATCTGGCTTAGGCTTCACCTATAGTTTTGTTTTCATGAATTTGAAAGCCTAAGAAATTTCTTCGTTATTAAACAATTAAAAATAGGGGCCAGGAATATAGCTCAGGGGCTCCATGCTTGCCGCGCAAGGTCCTGAGTTCAATCTCTGGTACCATAAATAAATAAATAAATAAATAAATAAATAAATAAATAGAATTCTAGGATGTTAGTGACCAGTGTGGCTTTATTTCCACAAATAATTATGTATATTAAGATATATGATACCACATATGTTAAAGAATTTTTAAAAGTAACTCATCTTTTAAAAACAGCTTTACTCAGATATATTGAATGTTTCATACACCATATTTTATTCACCTATTTAAAGTATTTCATTCATTCATTTAAAATTGACAGTGCAAAGGTTTTTAGTATATCCGCATTAGTATTTGCATTATATATCAACAACATATTCACATTGTGTAAATATCATCAAAATAAAATTTTAGAACATTTTATCAACTCCAAAAGAAACTCTGCAGCCAATAGTAGTTACTCTCTATTTTTCCCAATCCCTTCAGCCTTGGTTAACTACTAATCTACTATCTGTTTAAACAGATTTATATATTCTGGACAGTACATATAAATGGAGTTATGCAATATGTGACCTTTATGACTGGTTTCTTTCACTTAATGTGATGTTTCCAAGTTTCATCATGTTATAGTGCATATCTGTATTTCATTTTGTCTTATTCCTGAGTAATACTTGATTACATGGGTATATTACATTTTATTTATTCATTCACCAGTTGATGGACATTTAGGTTGATTTTATTTGGCTACTATGGATATTTTCTTTCATTTGCATGTGGATATCCAAGTATTATTTGTTGAAAAATTGTTATTTAGCTATTGTGTTATCTTTTCAACCTCACTAAAATTGTTTGACATAAATGCTTTTTATTTCATATATTACATTGAAACTTTTTTCCATATTTGAACTCGTTTAGAAATTATGCATATATTATTTTTATCCTGCTTTTTACTTAATGTTAAAGATCATTTTCAGTTTTCTACAGAGAACATGAAAGTGAATACACTATCATGTTGAGAAATTGTATATTAATAAACCATTTCAGTATATTTAGATGATTGGATTCTTTGAAAATTTATATTAAAGGCAATGTTGTAATGAAGATATGATGTTTACATATTCTTCCCTTTATTATTTTCTTAATAAATTATCAGAAGTGAGATTATTCATCATTATTGACATTACTGTGTTATCCCGACACACATTACCTACCACATTATATAGAATGGAAAAGAAATTGAATTTGAATTGATTGAATTTTGTTCTATTCTATAATTTAAAAAACTTTCTAAAAGTTTTGAGTTGGATGCAATACTTGTAAGACTCTATAAAAATCCCAGTATTATGATTATCTCTTGTTTTAAAACATATACCTGAATTTCATGTTAATACAAATATATTATTTTGATGATCATGATTTGTGAGTAAGAAATTCTGGAAGGCCCAGACTGGGTGATTCATCTCTGATCAATTTGGTGATAGGATACACCTTGAAGATGACTACTTTCTTCATATATCTGGTGTCTTGCTACTCTTTGGCCTCTTTCAATTCATACAGAATCTCCAGGGCCTTACCCATGAGACTTGGCTTTGTCATATATGGTGATCTCAGGATGCAGCTCAGAGCTCTAGATGACCAAGTTAAAAGCTATTTGTCCTCCTACAGGCTGAGCTTGGATCTGGAATTGCCTTATCCCTAGCAGTCATTACTTCCCTTATATTCAAGGAATGGAGAAATAGATCCCACTTATCCATGGAAGGAGGGTCAAAGGCTTTGCAGCCTTTTTTTTTCATCCACATTGTGGTTCTTGAACTTTTTAGTTTATGATTTTATCTGCGAATCTAACATTTGAGAATCGAATGAAGTTTATGGAAAAGGTACTCAGAACATTTTGTACGCAGTTTTGGTGGAAATACTTACACCGAAACTTTAATGTTCAAAATAGAGTTGTTTGATGAATGGAATTATAGAACTAGTATTATCACTATTACCTCAATGTCAGATCCATTGGTCTGTTCACTAAATCTCTATCTCCTTGGCCCTTCTCATTCCTCTTGAAGAACTTGATTTTCTTCTTCCCCAACCTGGATCTTTTTTTCCTTTCCCCTTGAGATCTGTCTTTGAAAGGATCTTGGTTGTAGTTCAGCAGTTATAATTTCACAAGGTTCATTTCTCTCAGGGCAGTAATAAACCTATGAAGTATGACTGGGTTAATATTTCTCCAAATGAGTTCTTTTGTCCATAATTTATATCCAGCAGCAGACATTCAGTGAATAGAAAGATAGAAAGAAAATAATCTCTTGGGGCAATATATTAATTGCCAGATGTCATTGCCACTAACAAACTTCTAGGCTGTGCACACAGATAACCTTGCCAACTGATTTCTTCCTCCTACACACACTGTCTACCTGGATTTTGTTTCTTATCAGGCACTAAAAATATAAATGTTGTTTCTCAATTTCATTCTGTAAACATATGATTGCTGCATCCTGTAGGAATTGAAATTAGGCTTCCCAACCTTGGGGATTTTTCTTTTTTAGAAAAAAATAAAAGGCTTCTTTGGCTTTGTCTTTTATGAGGATGTTCTGCATCCTGCTCACAGGCCTTGTAATGTAATCTCAAGATGCAGCTGTTGTTTCAAAGAGTTCATGCATGTCAGCAGCAATTAAAAAGTCTTTTGTTTCCCAACATGCTTCCCCAGCTTGGCTCCAAGAGCTCTGCAAACAATGATTCCTGCAGCTTGAAAAAAGGAGTCTTTTGTGGCAGACAGGGTGTGCTATGCTCATTTTCAGTTTTGTTCCGTGATTTACAGCAGGTACAGCTGTGCATCTTCTTGACAATGAAGTTTTATATATAGAAAAATCCTCTGCCATCACATTGCCACTTTGAGATATGACCTCCTGTAGCAATAAGTTACGGCAGCATTGGCCAACCTTTTGGCTTTCCTGAGCTTCACTGAGTGAAGAAGAACTGTCTCATATGAAATATATGATATAGTTCATGTATATGGGTAACAAAACTTCCTTTACTTTTTTATATTTTAGCTTATTAAATTATTTTATGAAACAATGCAAGCCTAAGTTTAGTAACTGAATAAGAAAACTTACATGTCTGATTAATAAGAATAAATGCCTGTATTCACAGCACATATATATATATGCAGGTTGGAATACTATTACTGGCAATACTATTCCTGCCTGGCAAGTTACACAGGCACATGCAACATCTGATCCATGTAGGTGTCCATCTAACTGTGTGCTGGATGCAGGAAGTGGAGTTAGCACTGCCCTATGCCCTCCCTTATCTAGTGTTCTGGTGTTGCTTTTGCAGTTTACACTCCCTGCAATTGACTCAAGAAACATGTCACTAAAAATTACAATAATGTTGAAAGTTTTTGATCTTCAGGGGCTACAGTACTGTCTGTTCAGGGCTGCCATAGGCCACAGGCAGGACATGCCTGAGTTAAAGCATGCTCGAGATGGAAGAAAATCAAACCACTATATTGGCATCACTGTTACCCTCGACCTATTTTATACCTCAAAATAGCTGTAGAGGTGTGCTCTATAAGGCAATGTTTCACACTCCTGAATATACATTGTGTTTCAGGTTTATGTACCTAAAGAAGGGAAGGAGAGACATGATATGATTACAGAGCAGTGTGAAGGCCTGCTTTTTCCCCATCAGTCCTCTTATCTCTCTCAAAAGTGAGTAAGTTTATTTCTTCTAGAGGATTAGAGAAAATATGCACAGCATTGTTGTGTCTAACTTCCTCACCTATAGAGTGGTGTCTCACATGTATTAAGATAAATGCCTGGCATGAGCATTGCTAAGTGTTAGTGACACCTGTATATATTTCAGATTGCTTCATGTAGATGATTTCCCATTTTAATTATTCACATGTGTGTAGTGGTGGTGGCTGGAGTGGAAGTAACTAGAAATCCTCTCAAATGAAAAGCATTTTCTGTTTTTGTTCAGTTACTAGACTTTTTTTTTTTGTTTTAGAGGAGGAGGAGGTGAGGCTGGGGACATTGAGCTAAGGAAACTAATTTATAATGCGCTAAAAAGACAAGCTGTTGCACAGCTAGGAGGAAATATTTCTCCCCTACCTTTAAATAATAGAAATGAGCAACTGGCACCTCACATGAAATATTTGTACACCTACTTGACAATGAGTTTTGTATTTTAGCAAATGTGAAAACAAAACAAAACAAAACAGTATAGACTCTGCAGTGTAGGGAATACATGAAAGTAGAGCAGGACGAACATTTTCCACCTCAAGTTCTGTGAGTCTGTAGATTCCACAAAGTCTGGTGACATTAAGGTAAGCAGTAATTATGCATGTGTTAGAGTAGATTTTTAAAAAGGTGCTTCTGAATATCTTGCAAGATAGCTGGTGTACACACATAGTGTGGGCTCAGTCTATTCTCAGCTGTAAGGCTGCCTTTAGCAATAGCATACCCTTTTCTTACAGAGTCTACAATTTTTTTGTAAAAGGCAGCCAGAACAATATATGCATAATATCCTGATCTGTCTATATTATAAAGCACTTTCTTTCTTCTGTCCTTGTGAAAGTAAAGACTGAGATAATCCTAGTTCAGAGTTAGAATTAATTAAAATCAGCTAATGGAAACCTTACTTTGCATTAAAAAAGGCATCAGCTGCAACTGTAGCAGAAACAGTGATTGGCTGGGTCACATCCTACTTATTCACAAAGCTAGGATCTAAACCCACGTCTTTTGACTAAATCAGTTCTGAATATCAAATTAGAAAGCTTGACAGAAATGTACTAGGTGTTTTTTTTAAAGCTTTATTGAGATATATTTTTCATCCCATAAAATTTACTCATTTAGTGGTACAGGTCAGTAATTTCTTAGTGTATTTAAAAAGTTGTACAATCTTCAATACATGTTAGAACATTTCATTACTCCAGAAGGGAAACCTGTCCCCATTAACTGTCATCTATTCACTTCTAGTTATTTGCCTGTAGCACCAGCCCCAGGCGATTACTTTATTATCTATTACTTTCTGTCTTTAGGGATCTGCCTATTCTGGACAGGTGGAATCAATAAGCACAGTATATGGTGTTTTGTGACTATCTGCTTTCACCTGGCATTATGTTTTAAGGTGCATCCATGCTGTAGCTGATATTGGCACTTCATTTTTTATTGCCAAATAATATTCCATTGTATAAATACATCACATTTTGTTTATCTGTCCATCAGATGATGGCTGTACAGGTTTTTTCCCACTTTTTGGCTGCTGTAAACATTGTGTGTGTTATTTTGTATGCATATATTTTAATTTCTGATGGGTGTGTACTTGGGAATGAAATTCTTGGATCATATGGTAACAATTAGAGTATGTTTAACATTTTGCAGAACTATCGAATTATTTTCCAGTAGTTTGTTTAAAAGTATAAAGTCTAGATATTATAATAACCCTCTCATGAACCAGGGCAATGTTTATATGATTTTTTAAAATATATAACTACATATATGTGCAAGTATAAAACACAGTTAAAATTATGAAGAGGCAAAAGAAAATTACCATAGTTACAAATAACACTATGAAGAGCAAAATCATGTTTTGAACACTGAATAATTTGTGTGATCTGCATTTAAATTTGTTACCAGAAAACAGGCATTGGATTATTAATGATACAAATTTGGCCAGATTAATACTAATGAACATATTCATTTTGCATTTCTAGACCCAGAAGTTGGAAACAGGGTTTTGCTAAAAGTGTTAAGATGGTAAGCAAACAAACAGCCAGATGGAACAGTTTTGTTGTAAGAAAGGACTGGTCTTCCTGCTGAAGTTCCTGGTCTTCCTGTTTAAGTTCCATGGACGTGAACTGCAGCATGGGCTTGGCATTAGTGCTGTGCACATCTGTCTGAAGCAGCATGTAGTAGATTCATATGTAAACAAAATTACAATAAAGCTATTAGACTTGTCACATGTGTTTCTACTAAGGCATTTTGACGACCATATTTTCTATCCTGAAATGTAAAATGATCAAAATGGTTGACGTTAGGTCCAAGTGCAATGTCTTACTTGAGATTGACCCTAGTCCATGGGATATCATTCTTCAACTTGAAACCCCAACTTCATCGGCAGAAGAGGAGTAATTAACCACTTACTAACTTTAAGAAGAAGGGGTAATGTGAAAACAAAAGAGAATATATAGGATTCAGTACTGTGTTACTGCCCTACTCTAAAAGATGAGGCATTTCCATAGGCCAAGTGGAACTATGGACACTATAGATATTCAACGGGCTGATGTTCGTATGTTCAGAGCACTGATACATACTTTCATTTCCTACCTGTGATTAATGATTAGCACTATGGAAAGAATTGCAAAACACACTTCTACACTAATAGGCACAAATAAAAAAATATAACATTGGGAAGAACAGAAAAATTTCCTTAATTATTATATCAGACAGGAAAAGAAAATATTACCCCAAAAGATTTCCTTGGAACATAATAGAAAATGAAGGGAAAATAGAAATTATAAAAAAACTGCATTTATATTTTACATAATTTCATCTTGCAGATTATTTAGTTCTTCTTCCTTTTCCCACAGACACTTGAAGCCCATCATATTCTCCTCCTACCCGCTTCTTCACGCTGCTTGGAATGAAACTCATCATATTATTTAAACCACCTCTTATAGCTGTTTTTGTACTTTTTAAGGCAAAGTAGAGGTGGAAGCACTTGGGACAAGACACCTGCATGGCCATTTTAAATAAAACATATGTGATACATTTCTGCTGCTTCTTGTGCCACTAATACCAAAATACATTTTCTAAAGAATAACTTTGTTTCAAGTTCTATTCTAAGGAAAAGAGGAAATTTGTATCAATTAGCAGGTTAAAAGAAATGCTGGGAATATGGCCTCATAATACCATTTCTTTTTTGTCTCATTACTTGTCCATATAAATATAGTTTCATTAATTGAATTTTGGACTAAAAGTGTTCTCAAAGTAAACATTTACCCTAAAATAATATATAAAGAGGCCAGGGATTTAGCTCAGAGGTTCTGCTGCATGCCTCGCAAGCACAAGGTCCTGAGTTTGATCCCCAGTACTAAAAAAAAAAAATTA
>NW_004624769.1:1715519-1730025 GCF_000247695.1 Heterocephalus glaber
ATTCCAATATAATTCCAATTGTGATTCTATAATACTTTAAAAATATTTTTAAATGATTTTTTTCTATTTCAGGGGATCTAAAAATAAAATTTAGTTGATGGTAATCAGTAATGTTTTATTTTTTAAAAGCAAAGCAGAACCTTATTGAATCATACATTGGAAGGGAATTTAATAGTTATTTTACAGACTAAAACTTAAAATGCCTTCCTATCTCTAATTAAAGAGCACTTTAAAACCATCTCTAGTCAGATCTAGAGTTTTAGTATCTTGGAGAAAAACTCTATAAAATAAAAGAATTTAAAAGAAATGTAGTTTTTGTTCCTTAATTCCTCTTTTTTTCATTAAGCACAAATAACATTCACTCATAGCAGAATTCTAATTTCTTTTGTATTTTAATTTTTTTAGAGTATATATATCTTCATCTTCTATTTATACCTGACAGATCACATGCTGAAGGATATTTAAGATGTCTGAACATGCCAGTCTTAGAAATCTGAAACACCTTGGATTCTACTGTATTTAGACCCCGTGGTACCAACTAGGAATGTGAACCTTCTTTCACCTCAAGAGCTGTAGGCAGAGGCTCTGTGCTATGTTCTTTAAATAATTAGTGAGAGCTAAGGATACGATTCAGTGATATAGACCTTGCCAAGCATATGAAAGGCCCTGAGTTCAATCCCCAGTATAGCAAAGAAGGGAAAAAAGTTCATGATAAAAGAGACATGAAAGATATATATATATATATATATCTTTCTGAAATATAATATATATTTACATTTCTTTTTTTAAAGTAGCAACAGCTATAGCAAGTTTTTTTGAGTCAGTTCAGTAGAGGGTGTTATGGTTTATAGCTAGATGAACCCAGAAACTTCATGAGCTTTTAACAGATGATAGGATTAGGGGCAGTATGGCTGACTTGCTGTTGGGAAGTGGGGTACAGTAGAAAGAAGCGAGTCTGTAACTAGTAGGATCCCTCTCCCTCCCTGGTTCCTCTCTTCAAACTTTGTTTCCTGGCTGTCATGCATCAAGCAACTTTCCTCCCCCATTTCCTTCAATCAGGCTGTTCCACCTTGCACCTAGCCGACTATGGACTGAAACCTCTAAAAACTGTGAACCCAAATAAACCTCTCCTTCTTTAAGCTGTGGGTGTCTGGTATTTTGTTCTAGTGACCAGAAAGTGACTTAGACAGAGAACATATGTTGTTATCCATTAAATTAAAATGTATGAATATCTTCTATGATGTAAAATGCTCTACATTGATAATTGCTGATTCAAAATTAATTATTGAATCTCCACTATAGTGCAGACTGCTCTATGTTCCAACCTGTAAGCTCTTAGAGGTGCTGAGTCCTAGTAAATATTTGTAAAAATCTTCTAGGAACTGCTGTATTTCCCTTGCATATACTATTGCTATCCCAAATCATATTAGTATGTGTACATGAATGATGGTCTGAGTGCAGGCAGGAGTGTGCCTTGTTGTAACCTGGTGGGAAGTTGTGTTGGAGTACGGATTATGAAATGCTGGGACAGGGGTGAAGGCTGGATCTGTCTGTGCTTTGCCAGGCATCAGACCATTTAGCTGGTCACTTGATATGCCTAACATTGTCAAAGTCTGTGTCACTTCTCAATTCACTTAAAGCCCTGATGAACAATACTTCTTGGGGCAAGACTGACAAAAAACTGATATATAAAGTGTAAGTAATTTAAAACAGATTTCCATGGTTACCAGAGGAAATCATTGTGGGCTATACCTTTGTCCCTGGACCACTAAGGGTATTGTAGATAGAACGTCTTTCCAGTGTCATTGAGTTGTTCTGTTAATTTTATGCTGTTGAACTTAAAACCATGATGTGTGAGAAGGGCCTGTGACTTCCACAGACAGCTTAAAAAGCCTATACACCCAGAGCAGCTGAAAGTAAATGTAATCATCTGCTGCAACAGTGGCAAAAAAAGACAATAATTAATAGGACTCAGAAGAGCACTAATCATTCAGCACCCCAGGTGAAGCTGGAGTGGTGAGACTGTCTGGCTGAAGTTTGTGTATTCATAGGGGGCCTCATCCTTCCTGAGGAGAAAGAGAGTAGGCAGAGGACTGCATGGCTCTGCCCACAACTATCTGGGAGCAGCTGGGTGTGGTCATGGCTAAACAGCCTGTCTGTCTTCAAGAGGAAGCAAGTCCTCATGCTTGTCAGACTGAAGTTGGCAGCCATCACTTTTTCTAGGATCATGTTATATTTTTATTGCTTAGTAAAAATATACCCCAAATATCAGTAATGTCTAAGTACTTTTATTAAATGCTTTTATTTGAAAATGAATACATCACATCAAACATGTGACCTAATTTATCTTCAAATTCACAAATGGGAGAGGAGGCTCAGAGATTAGAATGTCTTACATGATCTTAACCAGCCCAAAGTAGCTCTAATAACGTGTTTCAACTTTCTCCTTGCTCTTTTCCTCTCTCTACTGTAGGATTTATGCAGGCTCTATCTTATGGACGTTTTCAGAGTTATCTTAACCTTCATCTAGAGAAACTTGTAAATTTTATAGAATGCTGGGGTGGGGGTTTCTATAAATGAGAGAATTGCAAATGATGGAAATCTGCTGAAAAGTTATTTTTTGTTACACTCAATGAAAACACGAATATCACCAAAGGTAGTTCAAGTCCTATTAAAAACTATTTATCCAGTACTTTTAACAGGTTTAAAATGGAGAAAACTTGCCTTCCTTTTTATGTTTCAAGAGAGAATGGAGAAAGAAACAGGCTTAAAGGAGCTGAACAATTCTTACATATTTTGATGTTGTCACTGGGATATTTTCAGTTCTGTCTTTCCCTAGAGTATAAAAAGTATAGAATGTCTCTGATTGGTAAATTAGAATTGACTTTCATTTTTACAGCAGCCTAGCATGAAAAGCCTGGGATCTTACTTGAACTTTATGTTTGTATTTTACCTCATAAACAGTTTATTAGCAACCCCTGTCACCTTTATCTTTAAAAGAGATGAAGGCTCCACCACTCTGTGTCACCTCCTCTGTGAGAATCGGAGTCACTGCCACCAGTCTCTGTCTTGGGTGGCTCCAGGAGTCTTCAAACTGGTCTTTAAAGTGACCTTCCTGTTTCCCCTTTGCTCCCGTTAGGTATTTTAACACCTTGAACAGAGGTCTGCTAAAATGTTAGGTCAGATAAATTGGTCCCTCCACTGGAAACCTGCCGCGACTTCCCATTTCACTCAGCATACCGTCAGCCAAGGCCCAGTGTTCTGTCCAAGCTCTGTGGTCTCACCTCCCATTGGTTTCCCTTTTGGCCTCCCCTCTGGCCATCATGATCCACGTGCTCTACTTTGTTCCCAAAGTCTGGAGTGGTGGCTGACACATAGTAGGTATTCAAAAATTTTAAATTGATGAGTGGGAGGAATCGAGGTAGTTTCTGGGCTCATACTGGCATCTAAAAGAGCAGAAAATTACTCAAGCCTCCTATTTTGTGTTTAGGTGCTAATATTTTTGTGAACTATGGAGAATTTACACTTTTTAGTTTTTAAAGGTTCTGAATCGCTATTTCCTCTAAATTTTCTGCTTGCATTCTACATTCTATTTTCCTACTGAGCACAACTGAGATCCTTTGCTCCCCCAAATAATGCTTTGTTAAAGATTTGAATTAAGGGAGATGAGATTAAAAGAGAACACCCCAAATTAAGTTTCACGTATCCACTTCCTTAAAATCCATGAATTTCTGCATTGAAGACTTTTAATGAAGACTTTTTTTTTTTTATCTAATTGAGCTCCAGTCTACTTCCAATTAGTTGGTGCTAATTTTTCCCTTCGGTAACATATTGCATTCTTTCTTAGGATATCTGACTGTCAGGGAAATTCATTATTAAGCCAAAATTCATTTCACATAATTTCTAACTAATAGATAAAATTAGTTTTCTTAATTCTCTGATGCCTGTTTAATACAAGGAGCATTTGTTTTCCAGTGCAATGTGATGCCTGAAACTCTATAAAACTATTAAAAACCTGGAAATAACTTGTCTAAACATAGTTTTCTTTTTTGGTACTGGGGATCGAACTTGGGTCCTTGCGCTTGCGAGGCAGGTCGTGGAACCACTGAGCTAAATCCCCAGCCATATATATAGTTTTCTTAAAAACAAAACCACCCTTCCACATGGAAAGTATCATTTATATTACATTATATTATATTATATTACATTACATTATATTGATCAGGCTTCATATATTACTCCATTGATCACATTATAGTATGCAGGTATTTATATCTACCTTTTAAAATATTTTCATAAATGATCTTAAATGGTACAAACTTGGAATAGTTTTAATAATCTAATATGTATTTTATGACATATAAAAATATTATAGAATGTGAATTTATACTTCACCACCAAAACTCAAAAGAATCACAAACTACTTGAAATGCCACATTTTGCTGTAAGAAAAAAATTTTTATGAGGCCTAATGTATGAGCATGTAAATCATAGCCTACATGAAAACAGTCTCCCCAAAAGGAACTATTCATTTGTGGGGCATTTTCCAAAGAAAGTTAAGTAAAACAGTATAGGCAGCTTTAGTCCAGTTCTTGGCACTAAGCAATACTGATGATTAGTGACCTACACTGATAATTGGCTCTTGGTTACAGATGCCATGGACATTCAAGAAATGAGACTATAATGAATGGAAATACCTCAGTAGTTCAACTAGTGCTTACTCAATGAGGGATTAAGGTGACCTGACATGCTAGGATAAGTCTGGTAATATAAAATTTCATATGGTATTTTTAGCTTTTCCTTGTATAGCAGTAATTTTTTTTCATTTTTTTAAAATCTTAGAGTTAAAAAATTCTGCAAAAAAGAGAACATTATGAAACAAATGCTGTCAAAAACATTTAAAACCAATCAACATGTTAGTCAACCTAAGAGAAGTAGTTTCTTATTTTGTAAGCAAATGACATTTTCTGACAATCACCTGTTTTGAATCTGCTATATTATGTTTTGTCAGGCTTCAGCTTTATAGAGGTCTAAGCTTATGAGGAGATTTATAGAAGTAGTCTTTGGCCCTCCAAAGAAGCATTAAGCCAAATTTCCCTATGTAACCATTCTACAGAACTAGTGTAGGATGCATATCTTTTTTCTTATTAAATTTTGTGAGCTTTGCACTTTGGTATGCCCTTTCACATCTCAAGTTTCCTGCACACTGGGATCTATTATTTAGTCTTAAACTTTGCCATTATCTGCCATTACTTGATATGTCCACTCACCTCCAAGATTAGTTTTCCATGAATCACTATTCTTCTGGGTCCCAAGTGATTTCAGGCCTATGTAGCCTGGAGATGTGGTGGTAACCAAGAAAGAATTTATGGCTTGTGAACTAGGGAGAGAAAGGTTTGGAAATAGAAACATCTAATTTGTATTTGCAAGAATAGAATGTAGTTTAGCATAGAATGGGGTGTGTGGATGCATTTAGTGCAATGGATTCGAAATGTGAAGTTGCACTAAAGTGTAGGGGCCTCCAATGCCACTTAAAATAACTTGACAATATTTTGCAGCTCTGAAGTTTATGAGTGGGATGGTGAGATGTGACATCTTCATGTTTTAAGAAAATAAGCCTTATGTTAGTATAAAGACCTATGGGAGGGGATAAAATTGGAAGAGGGACTGAATGTTTTCATTAGTTCACCCCCAAGATAATGACGACTTAAATTAGGGAAAGGGTAGTAAGATGGATGAGAGTTATTCATGTGGAGGAATAGCAGGGATTGACATATAACAGAGGTAAGAGAGAAAATATGAAAAGCTGAAGCTAATCCAAAATATTTTCACCTGTGGGACCAGCAGTGATGAATTCTTGGCTTGCTGCTTCTTTACAGGATGCAAAACCCTCTTCCTAGGAGTTTGCTTATAAGCATAGACCTCCACAAGGCTAGAGTCCAACAAAACATGAGTATAGCCCATTCATTAAGTAACTTGTGCAGCACGTGATGAGTTTGATTTTGTTAGGGAAGATGTTGAGGCTTGAATATATTGAGTTTGAAGGACTGTTGAGACAATTTTATGTTAATTAATGTCCAGCTAGCAGGAAGAATTTAGGAGTGAAGCCAGGGATGAAAAACAGAAGTGCCAATCATCTCTATTTTAGGGAATGTTTTCTCAACAACATGAGCAGAGAGCTGGTTCTTGGATGTCAAGGCTATGTTGGTTCATTCATGTGTTCTCAGCCTCCAGCACAGTGACTGATGCAGGGATGTCTTGGTTACTTTTCTCATTGCTGAGACAAAAACCCAACCCACACATTAAAGGAGAAAAGTTTTATTTAAGTTTATAGTTTATAGAGGTTTCAGTCCATAGTCAGCTGGCTCCAAGGCAGGCTGACATGGTAGCAGGGTATCCCAGAGGAGAAACAGTCCATGGCAGAGCAGGAAGGAGGCAGCAAGCAGCAGGCAGTGTGCCTGCCTTTTTCATTTCCATCCAGGCTAGAAGCCTTTTGGGTGGTGCCACCCATACCCAGGGTGGGGTGTCTGTCTTCAGTAAATCCACTCAGTCACACCCAGAATTATACTATTCAATTTAGTACCACACACCATTAATCTCAGTATCACATGCCTTAGATCCAGCCATCTCTGAAAAGCCCCACCTATGACTGTATCAGAGACCTCTGAAGTAGGTTCAGATCTCCTGCTCAGCACTACAGCACAAGGCTGAGAAAAAAAATTAAAAGACAAAACTAAAGAGACAGAGAAACTGGGGAGCCAGGATGACCAATGCTGCTCATCCAGCAAAGGCACTGGTCAGTCCAAGCCACTCCATTTTATTGGCAATCAATTGGGGTAAAGGTGAGCTATGTGGGAGGACATGTAGTTATGTAGTTGTTATGGAAACTAATGCAGGCAAGGCTTGTAAAGGAAAAAGACAAAGCACTGTCGAATTAGGAACAGAATAGACAAAATATAGAGTTATAATAAAATCCTTGTCCTCCTAGTCAAGATTTTAATCATGGGAATGGAATTTGGGTGCAAGTTACTCTGACCTCAGCTACTATACTATCTCAGATTGAGCCCCATAACTTCATAGGCCATTTCTCTAGTTTTGGCTATAACTTAACAGAAAGGTTATGCTAACCTGTGAGCTATAGCAATGCTCACGAGGTGCTTCCATGAGTCATGTAGCTTCAGTCAGACTTGCTTCTTAAAATAAGATAAATGAGGGATTTAACTCTTTACAGCCTGCACTGCTTACAGCTTGATTTGGGCATAATCAATAGTGTGGTCTCCTGAATGACTGTATGAGGGTTTGAGAAGACCTAGGTACAAGGCATAACAAGGTATTCCACTGAATAAGTGTTGAAAGAAATGTTTGTCATTTTTTCCCTCTTATTTATCTTTGCCAATTTTCTGCCAATTACTTCTAAGAAGAGAAATATTAACTTTAAATATTTGTATCATTACTTTCCTCTTCTTAATTTGGAAGATAAATTTGCATACTGGAAGAAGAAGAGATGGTACATAACTAAGGATTGTAGATCTCTTACATTTGGGCTCTCTAAAGCTAACTTTTTTCCCTCTATATCAACTACTTTTGCAAGAGGCTCAATCTTTATCATAGTTTCTTGAACTAAAATTAATTTTATTGTTTTGTTGACTGTCATAGCAACATACTAGGAAAAAGAGGATTCAGTTACATAATATTACAAAAAAGTTTAGTTTTAAGAAAACAGCCTTTCTAAACTCAAGAACCTGTTTAAAATAATAATGTTAAGTTACAAAATGAACCAGGTTTTTATTAGTAAACCACATTTTTGGAATTATGAATTTTCTTTAAGAAATAAAATGATTTAGCAGAAAAGTTTGGCTTCATCAAAGTTTTCATTCTAATTATTTTGTGGCCCAAATTTACCAATTTGAAAAATTAACAGGGATATAGTGAAGGTTTAAAAACTTATGCTATTTCTTTACTTTTAATTCATCTTATTTACATATTATCTATGTTTTTAGAAATTATCAATGAGCCTTTTTCTGAAATAGAACTTTTACATTTAATATTAGCTTTTCAAGGATTTGACTGAAAAATAACTTGTAGTATCTGATTTAATTTGAAACTAATAAATTATAATAGCAATTTATAGTAATAATCACTATCAGTTGTAAGGTCTTTGAAGAAAGGAAAGGAGTCTCTTTGTGTGTTTATGTGTTTGTGTGTGTTACAGAGTTGAAGTCCAACAGAGGAAATATATGTAATATGTACATGATGAGTGGATGAGAAAATGAATGGTCACTGAATAATGACTGCATACTACATATTATCAGAGACAAAACTACATTAAATTGGTTTCAAGAAACATCATTCCCCTTGATATAGTTCTTGAACCAGTGACATTCAGAGGTGTTCAGAAGGATGCCATTGTTAAAACTCATTTCTTATCATTTCAGCCTGAGAATAGCACATGGCATATCCAAACCAGCAGACAAAAGGTAGAGAATGCCTAGTGACTGTTCTTTGTTGCCTAAGGTGCATGAATCAAACATTCAGGAGACTCACAAAGACATTTCCTTTTGCATTTTCTTTTTCTATTCCAAGTCAAAAGTCACACAGTGTAGTAGGGAAATCTGAAAATTGCCAGTCTCTCTCACTGAGTATAAACCATATTCAGTATTTCCCCCCCAGAATAACAGTCACCTTCCCTTCAGCCTTGGAACACTTCAGAATGCATCCTTGAATAAGCAAGGAAGGCACCATGCCCATGGGAGGCATGCTCAGTGAAGCCCAGTAACTCTTTGGATCCTAAACGTTTCAGAGCACCAGGGTGGCAGATGCCAGCAGAATACTGTCCCTTGTTGGTCTTTTTCAGTTCTTACTTTTCATCCCTATGGCTGCCTTGGAAAAAAACATAAAACTTCCCAGACTGTATCTAATTACATAATCCCTGGTGAGCAAAAACTGTTCCCTCTCTCCAACTAATAATCAGTTTATGATCTAAGGAAGGAAGATTGATAGTCCTGGGTATTTTTATCCTTACTGGTGCCAGCACAGATGCTGTTTTCATTCTGGGGAGTGTCTAGAGAGGTCTTTCCCTAAGGCACATCATGAAAATTGACTTGGACTGTTTCTTGAGTACCAATGTGGGAATTTCTTTTTTCTTTTCCAGGCCTTAGGGCAGAGCACAAGATTATCTATAGATCTTTTTAAAGGGAAATACCCTCTTTTGAGCATAGGAATCCTTTGGATTGATCTTTCTTCTTTCTTTTGCTGCCATGCCTCTGGACTTGCTGTTATGTTTGTAGGCTTTGCCCCTGCCACTGTGCCTGGCTCAGGCCTCAAAATGCCAGCTAGACCTCCAATATGAACTCTGTTCCTCTGGAAATAAGTTTCATTTTGATGCTGGATTCCTGAATTCTCCATCAAACATGCAACTATATCTTAACCACTCCCCTCAGACAATGAAAAGAGAAAATGTGCTGAGAGGACAATTTGGAAAAGCACTTTTCTTTATTATGGGGCAGGGCTTTTGACACACACCTGTTCTGTCTGGTGAGCAAACTTGCTGTGAGCTGGGGGGGCTCCTTTGCCTTCTCATCTAAGCCTCTACTTCCAACAGTCAAGGCCCCTGATCTTGACACTGCACTATCCACTATGAAAATAAAAACAGAAATGGAAAGATAAATTCATGAAAAGTCCTGTTGGATGTTCCCAGACAGGAGTTTTTACCCTGGAAAGAATAGCCCTGGACTTTTATCCCATACTAGCCACACAGAACACCATGATGTGATTTGAATTTTTGTGTTGCCCTAAATTCATATGTTGAAAGCCAATCCCTAGTGTGGTGCTTTTAGGAGGTGGGCTTTTGGTAGGGGATTAAATCATGAGGGTGGAATCTTCATTGAAGAGGATTAGTGTCCTTATATAAAAGAGGTCCCAGAGAGTTGCCTTGCTCTTTCTGCCATCAGAGGACCAGTTAGAAAGCAGCATCTGTGAACTAGAAATTGGCCCTCACAAGACACAGGATCTACTGGTGCCTTGATCTTGGACTTCCAAGATTCCAGAGTCATGAGAAAAACATTTCTGATGTTTATAAGTCACACAATCTACAAGACTGTTTTTGCTACAGTCAGGGAAACAGACTAAGAGAGACCAGTTCCTGCTGAGGCAGAGAAGCCATCCCAAAAGTTGTAAGACATCAAAGAGGCCAAAAGAATATTTATTTCAGAAGCTTTATTTTTTTCTTTACTTGAAGGTAATCTACCCTCTTTTTGCAAAACCCTAACTATATCCTTTGTCCCCTCCAACTCCTTTTGCTCAACCTTGACTACTATTAGAACTTTGCTTCTTCCTTGGAGGTGGATGACATGAGTAGGGAACAGAAAGCATTCATCTACACCTGGAAGTCAGTCATTCCAGCCCATACCATGCATTTCAGCTTTTTCCCATTGTGACCCAGACTTGTCACCTCTGGTGTCCTCCATTCCTGGAGTTTCATGACCTTTGCTTATGGTATCTCAGCCATTTTCCTGGGTTTAGTTCATGATGGGTTCTGTGTCTCAGCATTCCCGGATACCAACTGTAGGGCTCCTGGGTATGCTTGCCATCTGCCTCCACATCAAATGCACATATATCATAGTTTCTAAGAATTACACAGTATGAGGTGGAAGGAGACACAGTTAAGTTACTGATTCCTGAAGAAGCAATGGTGCCCTCACTGTCATCCCACCATTGGTTAGTAGTAGTCATTGCTTACCCGAGACCAAGACTCAGGCTTCCTGACTCCCATTACTCTACACAGGTTCCCCACATTTCTCTTAGATGTCTATTGCTAAAGAACAAAAAAGAAAACAAGTAAACTGTGCATTTCAGATATTTAAGTGTGGAGCAAAGGAATCTAAAATAATAATCACGATAGCATGCTAACCATGGAAGGTTATTCAGGAGAGAATTGCAGATGAATTATGTGAGAAGGCGATACCACTCATGTGCACAAAGATGGGCCCTTTCCAGAATTCCTTTGTTAAATAGCACAGCACTAGAGACAATTAGCTATACTGAACTGCAGAAGCAGTAATTATTTTATCTTGCAGAATACTCCACTTTTCCTATTTCCCACCTCACCACTAATTTAAGATAACTTGATGGCATTTAAGTAGGAGAAAAGAATTTGTATGTAAATGAGGGAAAGGACAAAAATTGACTATTAAAGTCCATTGGATTTTAGAAAGCTTCACATTTGATTTTAAAAACCACAATTCCACAAAAGTGTTTAAGAATATCTGGAGACTTTTTTCTATTGAATTATTTTGTTTTGAGAATAATAATGTGAGTTTTAATTGGAGAGTAAAATGAGTTCAGCAGCAGCTTTATAAAAAAAGCAACAAAGTGAAAAGTATTGGAAACTTTGCCTGCCTAACCCATAACATTTCAACCATGTAGATCAAAGATTAGTAGTATCTGTACTGATTTAATCTCTCTTTTAAAAAGCCTGACTTTTCATCACAGTGTATATGTATATGAAATATATGTATACATATATGCAGATAAACAAGCAATTCAGCAGTAAATTTTATAATTACTATAAATGTAAAACTATGATTTAATTCACATAGACACTTTAGAGTTTTAAAATAGTGCAAACCAATTGGATGATTGAAACACTTCATGCCCGTGTTTATGGTTTGAAGGTATTCACTACTAATCTTCAAGAGGGTATGGGCTCCTTACAGTTTTAAACACATTGTAGAATTTTTTATTTATGAAAGAACACACAGTATAGACCATCAGTTCAACAATGAAGAAATAAGAAAAGCTATTTCACACCATTGACTCAAGCAGACTTTTGGAAGATCACTGACATCCTAATTTTTCTTACATAGGGGGAAGAAAGTAGATGTGTGATAAGAAACTGAGAAGTGGTTTAAATTGATCAGACAGAGGTGCTAGATAGTGTAGCTGTACATTTTGTTTTAAGTTTATAAACATCTAAGGATATAAAAGAAATGTATCAGTATATATTTGGTAGAGGAAAGAGGGAGAGTAAGATCCTTCATGCTAGAGGATGACTACTGCATTCATTTTCTAATGTGCTATGACAAGTGAGAAAAATGGGAATAAAATTTTGCTCTTCTAACAACTTTTTGTAATTTTCCTGTGGTTAATTAACTTTGACCTTGACTTGGAGACAAAGTATCTAGGCTTTTTCTTAGACCTCTGGGTTTGGTTTTTGAAACTCTTATGTTGACACATCATAGGGATATAAGATCGTTATTCTCCTTGAAATCATTTTGTTTTATTCACTACATTGTGCCAATTTTGTACCAATTTTAGACTTTTAAACTTCTTAGATCTGTGTATTATAATGCTTTTGTATTAAGTTTTTTTACTTATGTCATAGATTTTGTGATTAGTGTTACCCTATTCTCTAAAACATGACTATCAAATCTCAAGTAATTTTTGGCTAAATGAGATTAAAAAAAACAACTAAAAAGCATGGCATATTATTCTGAATTATAGAAGATGTCAGTGATAACCTCCTAATATCAGAAAGGGTGGTGGAAGATTTTTTCATTAAGTTTATTGGTACATTTTAGGTATACAATAAAATTACATTTATCATTGGGATCTTGTACCTTTATGTGATGTATCTTGGTTCTCATTTTTTCCCCATTCTCCTACCCTCCCTTCACTCCCTCCACCGTTCCCTATTTACAAAGACTTGGTTTCCATTTTTTCCTTTTCTCATAATTTTTCTTTTCCCTTCTTTCCTAGGAAGAAAAGGTCTAAAGGAGTAGGGGAAGTGGGAGAGGTAAGGGAAAGGGTGGTAGAAGGTTTAACAGGAATTCTTAACTGCCTATGTGTGTGTGTGTGTGTGCCTATGTGTGTATATGCTGTAGACACTGTGGTAGGTGAAGTAATAGCTGATTAATGAGGTCCATGTCTTGAGCCTGGGAACACATGAATATGTTCCCTTACATGCAAAGGAAACTTTGCTGTTGTAAATCAAATCATCTGTGGTTATCCAAATGGTTCCAAAGTAAGTAAAAGTTTCCTTGTAAGTGAGGAAGAAGGTTGGGGGATCAGAGAAAGAGGTGAAATTACTGATGCAGGGATCAGAGTTATTGACTACTAAACAGAAGGCATGAACCAAGAGTGTTGTCATCTCCCAGAAATTGGAAAACAGCAAAGAAACAGATTCTCCCCTCAGCATCCAAAAGGAAGGCAGCCCTATCTATACCTTTTTAGCTTCATGACCCTCATTTCAGATATCTGATTGCCAGGTCTGTAAGATAATAAATTTTTGTTATTTAAAGCTATTAAGCTTATGGTAAATTGTTACTGTGGCAGCTGGGAACTAAGGCAGATTTCTTTGGGCAGTCTGCTTAAGCCCATGGATCTCTTCTAAGGATAATGTGTTAAAATGCATAACATAAAATAATTAAATGCCTGATTGAAAGGAAACTAATTATACTAAAAGACTGAAAAATCTTGTGATGTAGTGATACCTGGACATTCACAGTAATGTATTAAACCACAAGATAAATCATTTAGAACATAGACAAGTTAAAGTTAAACTTTATCTTTTAAATATGTATTAGTATGAAGGTTAATTCATTATTTACTGTTCCTTATTTAACAAGTTTTACAATTTTGTAAGATTAGAAATTAAAATTTGAACAGACCAGTTTGTAAATTTGTAGCATTTGGATTTTAATCTCCTTCCAAGTTCAGCTAACAAGGAATAGTGGAAGAGGAGCAATGAAAAACAAAGTCCTTGTCCAGGTCACTAAGATGAAAATGCATGATTTCACTGTGAACTGAAAACGTGTGAGATGAGAAATTATCCAATTCCTGGCCAGCTGGAAGATTTTTATATAAGGAAATAGCATGCAATTGGAAAAGTATGTTTAATAGCTACTATTATTTCAGATTAAAGATGAGCACAAAAATATTTTGAGATCTCTGTGACTAGAAATTGTATAAGACATATTTGTGACAAAATGAAAGATACCACCAATATTTCTATTTTATATTCATAATTGAATAAAATACTGAAATTTCATGAGATTAAAAACTAAAGATGCATTTAATTTTTGTGCCCAAGTTTATGAACACTCTGAACTCTATTCCTGTTAAAGACCACTAAAGTGGAAACAGAACAAGGAGTAAAATGGAGCTACTTATTTCCTTTTCAGTCTAATTTTGTGGTGACAGACTGTCTTGGTTATGAACATAGATGAACATAGATCACATTAAGATACACAAAAGACCAGCTGTACCTCAGAGAAAGGACTACTATCTAGAATATATAAAGAACTGAAAAAAGATCGGACCCTCCAAATTCAAAGACTCAATTCAAAAATGGGCATCTGAAATGAACAGACATTTCTCAGACAAAGAAGTAAAACCAGCAAACAAATATATGAAAAAGTGTTCAACATCACTGGTCATTCAAGAGATGCAGATGAAAACAACACTGAGATTCCACCTCACCCCACAAAGAATGGCTGCTATCAAGAAA
>NW_004624769.1:1761060-1806264 GCF_000247695.1 Heterocephalus glaber
GGCCCAAAAGCCCTTTCCTCTGGGCTGGGAGCAGCGGGAGGGATGGTGACCAGGAAGCCCCTTCTTCTGGACCAGAAACAGTGGGATGGTAGCTCAGAAGCCCCTACCTCTGGGCAGAGAGCAATGGGACTCAGTACCTTGGTCTGGTGGTCTGGTGTCCTCTGTGTCTTTGTAGTGTTGAACCAGGTGGCTGCCTGTCTGCAGCGCGGTGATTTGGAGTCTTCCACATGACTCGGGACCTTGGTAGGGTGTGCACAGACCTGCCTGTCTGCAGGGGGCTGATTCAGTGTGTTCCTATTTCACATTATCTATTATACCTTTTAATCCTTATTTACACTTTCAGTTAATCACACTAGAGAAACTATTCAGTATTTACACGTGTCCCATTTATTTCACTTAAGAGTATAGCCTCAATGTGCATCCATTGAGCTATAAATGTTTCTAATTTCTCATTTTTTATGGCTGAGTAGTAGTCATTTTATTAAAAAAAACATTTTCTTTATCCAGCCTCCAGTTGATGGGCAATAGGGCTGCTTCCAAATTTTATCTATTACAAATTGTTCAGCTATAAATATGGGTGCACATATATCACTGTGGTATGATTCTTTTAATTCTTTGGGGAAGATACCCAGCAGGGTAATAGCTGGGTCAAATAGGACTTCCAGTCCTAGTTCTTTGAGGTATCTCCTATTGATTTCTACCATGGTTGCACCAGTCTACACTCCCACCAGCAGTGGAGAAGGGTCCCTCTTTAACTACAGCCCCGCCAGCATTTGTTATTGGTTGATTTCATGATAGCAGCCATTCTTTCTGGGGTGAAGTGGAATCTCAGCACTGTTTTCACTTGCATCTCTCGAATGACCAGTGATGCTGAACATTTTTTCATATGTTTATTTGCTATTTCTACTTCTTTATCTGAGAAATTTCTGTTCATTTCGGATGCACATTTTTGGATTGGGTATTTAAATTTGGGAGGTCTGATTTTTTTAAGTTCTTTATAGATTGAGATAGTAGACCTTTGTCTGAAGAACAGCAGGTGAAAAATTTTTCCCACATTGTGGGTTGTCTTTTCACACTGCTGGTGGTTTCTCTTGCTGTGCAGAAGCTTTTTAGTTAGAAGAGATCCCATTTGTTGATTGTTTGTGCTAATTCATGGGCAACTGAGGTTTTGTTCATAAAATGTTTTCTTACACCAGTGTCTTCAAGAGTTCTACCTAAGCTCTGTTCCAATTGGTTCAGAGTTTCTATTTTAATATTTAGATCTTTAATCCATTTTGATTTTAGTTTAGTGCATGGTGAGAGATATAGGTCTAGTTTTAGTCTTTGGCAAGTTGAAACCCAATTTTTTCCAGCACCATTTATTAAAGAGGCTATCTTTCCTCCAGTGAGGGTGCTTGACTCCTTTGTTGAAGATGAGGTGACTGAGTGTGTCTGGAGTTGTTTGTGCATCTTCTAATCTGTTCTACTGGTCTTCAGGTCTGTTTCTTTGCTGACACCATGATGTTTTTCTCACAGTAGCTTTGTAGTATAGTTTCAAGTTTTTGGTTGTGATATCCCCTGCCATGTCTCTGTTACCTAGAATTGCTTTTGCTATTCTGGGTCCCTTCTTGTTCCAAATGAGTTTTTGGATTGTTTTCTCAAGGTGCATGAAGTATGGTACTGGAATTTCAATTGGGATTCCATTGAATCTATATATCAGTTTTGGAAGTATGGCCATTTTCACTATGTTTATCCTTCCTACCCAGCAGCAGGGGATGTCTTTCCATTTTTTGATATCATCCTCAATCTCTCTTGAAAAAGAATTTCTAAAGCCTAGCACTCCCAGCCACTATTAAATCTCCACAATGATGTCTTTGTTGTTACCATCTGCATCACAGAGTAGGCTGATGCCTCTCCCATGCTGCAGTTCTTCTCAGGACCCTTTGCCTCCATATCAGCCTCACCAGTTCTATTGTAGGTTAGGAAATCTGCCCACACATCTTAAATCTGGATGCAAAATGTGTGGTTCAGCATCTTCAGGTCTAGACAGTGGTGTTAGGTGTGATGCTCCAGTGGTGACATCTAGATGGAGTTTAAAGTCTGCTCCAAGGCACTCAAGCCTTCACTAAAGGGAGGGTCTTCACTAATGATCTCTTTATCAGCAGTGATAGCTTGTATGTCCTCAGCAGGAGACAGTTTGGATAGTTTAGCTATCACCACCAGCAGAGGGATTTGAGATTCTTGACATATCAAGCATATCCCTCATTTCCTAATATGCTGAAGTTGAACAGCCCAACTGACACAGCCTAGAGAGTCAGCTTCATACTGGAGAGCAATGCATGTGGATTAGTAGAAGTTTACCACTGGTTGATGACCGTCTAGTAAGGTGCTTGTAACTCTTGTCATCAGTGCCTCCTTCAGGGACACATTCGGGCAGTAGTAGCAGCTCCTCTTTGATCCAACTTCATATATGTCTCTCAAGCAAGAGAAAAGTAATTTTCATGTTTGTGGAAGGGCACTGCCATGATCTGGTCAGAGAGGTAGATGGTTTCCTGAACCCAGTCACCATGTGGATGCCAATATCAATGTACAACACCCAAGGGTGATACTAGAGCAAATCCAGGCTGCTGACTATAATGCTGTTGACATAGCAGAGCCAGATGCTTCAAACTTCTTGGCCTGGTGCAGACAACCAGCTGTGGCAACTTCACAGCTCTTGTTCAGCTGCATTGCACTGTGCATGATGCACCTGTGAAAATAGAAACAGAACTCAGAGTCCTGTCCCAGAAACAGTCATCACCCAAGTTGATGGCATTAAAACTCTTGCTTAAGCCTTGGATATTGGTATGGGGAGTCAATGTCATACTTGGAGTGAAAGCAGCATGTGTCACACAGGGAGGCCTAGTATGGCTTACTGATGATCATTTTCCTCTAGTGACAAAGTGAAAGACCATGGTTAGACCATGGGTCAATACTGAGTCATGAGTTTCTTTGGGTTCCCAGTCTCTGAGCTTCATCCCTTGGTTCTAGCACAACAGGGGTGAAGGAATTTGAGACCCAGAATGGCTATATTAACCTCCCCATTTCTTCCTTTTCTCATGGTCAAAATTGTCTTGAGGTTGTTGCCCTTCCCAGGCAGGCTGCTTCCCCTCCATCTTCTCTTTCCCATGCCTCAGCACACAGGAATCTGCAGCCACAGTTGTGACAGGAGACAGTGCCAGGAGCAAGCCATGGCCCTGACCCAGACTAAGACATCCCTGTCCAGAACCTGATCTGTGGCTGGACCAGAATCAAACCACGAGTATCAGGAGATTACACTCCTTTGACATCTCCCTGATATCCTCTATGAATTCTCTGAGTTTTCCATTTGCTAAGTGCACTTTCCTTTTTTCTGTAATGGACACTGATTTCCTACTTCCTTTATTCCATTAGGCTGGTGAGAACGGCAGATTTTTAAAGAAGGTTTGAGGTAGTGGAGGGGAATAGCAGCAAAAAATTACTGTAACAACTACAGGAAATGGGACATTAGATATTAGGGTCTTAAAAAGTCACTGCTTCTTTAAACAGCTCTGCATGCATCTTCTCTGTTCTATGAAGAGCCCTCTGAGTCAGGCATCCTAGTAAATTTTCTGTGGAGTGGCATTTTCAAGTTCTCTGTGCTCTTTAAAAGTGCATTCAAGTAATGAACAAAACTGTTTTCAGCACGATCTGAGAGGAAAGTAGTCACAATGTCAAAACACTTAAGCAATGTGGCAGGGTGAGCTGTTTACCAGCCAACAGTTTTACCATCTTCCCAGCTCTTCTGTGTTTTGCCCTATTACACAGTTTGCCTTGTTATATTCCATCTCTCTGTTTACAGCTTGTGCAAAAATGTCAGCAATGCACCTTGACACTTCTCCTGTGTCAGTTGCTAGGTACACACCACGCTATGCTGCCATCATACTTCAAAATGCCACTTTTAATGGAATGCTCTTCATTATAAACAAGACCCTTGTCTTGAAAGGTTATAAGTTGCACCACACAATAAACTTGTTCCATCTAATCTTTAATGCTGCTGAAACTTATTAAGAGGATCCTCCTCAGAGTACTACATAAAAACAATACCTATTCCTAACAAGAACCTTAAAAGTCCATTGAGCGCCACAGAAGTGATGGCAGAAGTTATACCAGCCTCACTCTTCTGACATTAACTACATTGAAATTCAAAGAGAGCAACTCCAGCAGCATCTAGACCTGGTGCTATGGAGTTGTCTAATCAATGTAACTGTTCAGTCTTGAATAAATTAACATGAAGCAATGTCAGCTCACTGAATCCCAGGAAATCACATCTTATGGAAGAGTAATTAACTTGCTAGAACTAGGAGAGCAAGAGATGCCAAGATTTGTTTAGAAAGATTTTCAACCCTATCAGAAGGCACACTAAAAGCAAGTGGTGTGCATTCTGACAGATGCCTCTTTGGGAAATGAGTTGGAACTTGTGGACAGATCTCATATTGCTCCTGAGTTAGATTATATTACATCAGAGGGAAAGGTATTGAAAATCTCCCAGATAAATTTCTCATAAAGACAGCAAAGCCTTCTGAATCAGTGTTTCATAATTTCATGGTCTTTCTCTCTGAGCCATCACATGCACTTGGAACTCTGTCACCTGTGTTTGTTGGTTTCATTTTTTTCTGTGATGGTGCCATTTGACCTCTGCAAGGCCTGGTGCAAAATCACACTCAGCTCTGTCCCAAGCAGCTAACACACTGCCTTGTGTATGTTTGTTGAGGGATGTGATTCATAACTGAATTCTTGGTCAGGGAACTAGAACCTGGTAACTAACTCATATCCATAGTTCAGAATAGCAGAATTCACATACACAGAACAATGGAATGAGTGAAAACAAATCTCCAATGATGAATGTTATTATATTGTATACCTAAAATATACCAATAGAAGTTTTTTAAAGAGTGAAAACAAGTCAAGTTATTGTTTACTCAATTATATTCATACGTGTGCTGCCTTGCCACACTCAAACATAATGGTTGCCTTTAAAAATTGAACATCTCTTTCCTGTTTCCAGATCTTAGTTTTTACTCTTTCTTTCTCCAGACTCTCTATCTGTTGCTTTTTAATGGCCACTATTTTTTAGTATTATTTTCATCAGAATTGTCTTCTCTGAGTACACAGCTTTTATTCCCTAGGACCTCACCCCCCAACCATAGTTGCAGTGCTCAATAACACCTAATTTATTCACTAATTTGTTTGTTTATTTCTTTATTGGTCTGTATTTCCTATCATATGTCAGCTCTATGGGGGCAGGGATTTCTCTTAATTCTTTCCCCAAATGCCTAGTATAGTGCTTAGCTAAAAGTAGTCTCTTAAGAAATATTTGTTGATGCATGCTTAGTGAATATTCTAAAATAATTGTCAAATGTTGTGAGATGAATAATAGAAAAATATTTTCAAAATAAAAGGAGATTGAGGTCATTGTCAGAAGTGTGATACAAAATTTGATAGCAAGTTATGTTTTCAGCAATAGGATATTCTTTCTAAGTTGAAAATGTCAAGTAGAAAACATTTCAAACAAATGAAATACATGGAAAATATTTTGTTTTTGAGCCAGAGCCTCACTACATTGACCAGACTGGCCTTAAACTCCTGGGCTCCATTGATCCTCCTGCCTCAGCCTCCCAAGAAGCTAAGCTTACAGAAAATTTTTAACAGGGGATTTCTAATAGCTGATATTATATAAAAGATTTAGTTTGCATCTGTATTGGTTATGCATTCCTAGAGGAGCAGAATCAATATAAAATGTATCTGTATAATTATAAAAGGGAATTTATTAGATAGGCCTACTGGTCAGAGGCAAGAGAGTCCACAATGGCTGTCTGCAAGCTTCAGAGCCAGAGGATCCAGGGGCTGCTAAGAAGCTGGAATCCTCAGAACAAGGGGGGCCAAGGATGCAATGTCAGGTCAAGACTGGAGGCCTGGGGGCTGCCTGGAGTCCCTGGTGTGAGTCCATGTTGAAAGACTGAAGAAGCTGGAGTCTGATCCTTAGGCAATAGTAGCAGCAAGAGACCCACCCTCTCCAGCTGCACCGAGTGTGCAAGTGAAGGCCGAGTTCCTCCTTCTTCTCCTTTTCATCCCATCTGGGCTGCAAGATGGTTAGATAGACAGACTGTTGGATAATCAGTGTGGGTGTTCTCTCTCAGTCTGCCGGTGGACGTGCCAGTCATCTCTGGAAACACACTACAGACATACCCAGAAGTGTGCTTTACTAACCTTCTAGAAATCTTTTAATCCAGTCCAGTTAACAATACAGATTTAACATCCCAGAACCTGTTATGGAAGCTATAGACAACAGGATGTTGTTTGAATATGATTCTTTCAGTAACGATATTACACCATTTAGTCTGGGAATGTTGTGAACCAGTGGTGCACAACCTACTCTGGCTGGGCTTCACTGTCAATAATAATAATATCAAGGCCTCAAACACTGTATCTGAAGCAACAGGGTAGGATTCCATAGTATAATAAACAGGTTCAATTTACACCACAGTAGATTTTCTAATTTTGGAGGGCATGGTGAAGAGTGAGTCTTCAGAAAGGCACTAAACTTTGCTCTGACATTATTTGTAAAATGGGCTAATATTTACTTCAGAGTTTGTGGAGCCAATTAAAGTGAGATGGTGTATTTAAAACAGAGACTGACACATAGCAAATGCTTAATGTTATCACATATACTACTCTTTTTAGTGATATTTTGCTTCAAATAAGCAATTATGTGTACTTTTGTCTTTTACTTGTTTTCTTTTAGAAGTTCACATACAATTTGCCTATGAGTCCTTTCTTATATATATTTGTGGCAAATATCTTCTTATACTCTCTGACTTAATGTCTTCTGATTAACAGTGTTTTAAATTTTAAAATAGTCTAGTTTATTACCCTCTGGCTAATAATTTTTGAATTCTGTTTAAGAAATATCTGCTTATTTTAGAGACAGAAAGCATAGACATATAAGCAGGAGAACAACTGCACCAATGTTTTGTTTTTAATTTTGTTTTAAATCAACAACTAATATTTGTGCATATTTATGTGTACCGTTGATGTCTAGAGATATATGCTCACACATTGTGTGATGTTGAATTCAGGATAACATGTCTATTTTTGCTTATCATTTCTTTCTGATGAGAGTATTCAAATCCTACTGCAGGATTGAATACCAGAACTTCTTCTTTTTTTTTCCATTAAGTTTATTGGTACATTTTAGGTATGCAATACAGTCACATTCATCATTGCGATCTTGTACCTTTACATGACATATCTTGGTTCTTATTTTTTCCCCATTCCCCTGCCTTCCCTTCACCCCCTCTACCCTTCCCTATTTGCAAAGACTTTTTTTCCTTTTCTCGTATTTTTTCTTTTCCCTTCTTTCCTTTCCCCTACCCTTCCCACTGCCCCTACTCCTTTAGACCTTTTCTTCCTATTATACAATATCAATTATACATTTTGATCCTTATTTACATTTTTAGCTTTTCATACAGGAGAAACTGTTCAGTATTTACACATGTGTGACCTATTAATTTCACTTTATGGTCTCAATGTGCATCCACTTAGCTATAAATGTCTCTAGTTTCTCATTCTTTATGGCTGAATAGTACTCCATTTTATAAAAAACCACGTCTTTATCCAGTCTCCAGTTGATGGGCAATTGGGCTGTTTCCAAGGTGTAGCTATTACAAACTGTGTTGCTATAAACATGGGTGATCATATATCACTGTGGTATGATTCTTTTAATTCTTTTGGGAAGATACCCAGCAGAGGAAGAGCTGGGTCAAATGGTACTTCTAATCCTTATTGTTTGAGGTATCTCCATATTGATTTCCACAGTGGTTGCAGCAGTCTGCACTCCCACTAACAATGAAGAAGGGTTTCTTTCTCCCCACACCCCCACCAGCACTTGTTATTTGTTGATTTCTTGATAGCAGCCATTCTTCCTCTTATCTATCCACAGTTTAGTGCCAATTGACCATCACTTCCCTATCCTTATCTTCTCTACTACTCTCACCATTTCTTTGTAGCCATTATTCTACTTTTAATTTTTATGAGATTAGCATTTTTAGATTTTGCATATGAGTAAGAACATGTGGTGTTTATCATTCTTTGCTTGTCTTATTTCACTGAATTTAAAGTCCTCCAGTTCCATCCATATTGTTGCAAATGACAAGATCTCATGCTTTTTATGCTGAGTAGCATTCCATTGTTTGTACATACCACATTTTATTTGTCCATTTATCAGTTGATAGACACTTCAGTTGTTTCTATTTTTGGCAGTTGTGATAGGGCTGCAATAAACATGGTAGTGCAGATGTCTCTTTGACACACTGATTGCATTTTCTTTGGATATATATCCAATAGTGGGATTGCTGGATCATATGGTAGTTTCATTTTTAATATTTGAGAGGTTATTATACTATTTTTCTAAAATGTCTGTATTAGTTTAATTTACATTCCCACAGTGTGTAAGGGTTTCTTTTCCTCTTCATTTTCCCTAGCACTTAGCCAGTGGGGGGGGGGGGAATACAGAAGCTAAAGAATCAAATCAATGACCGAACTTATCATCTGCACTGTTGGATTCCAGAATTTTCTTTCCAGATACTTTTACTTCTTACTATGAATTACTATCCTGCAATAATATTTGAATGTCATTAAATTATATTATCTTATAAAATTATCAGTGTCAAGGAATTTTACTGGTCTGGCTTTTATTAGTTTAGGAGGTGTTTTGGTTTCTTGTTTTTATATTTCATTACTACTATTGAATTCAAAATTCAGGAAAAATGCAATCCATAATTTGGAAGTGGTCTAAAAAGGAGCTTCTCATTCTGGACAGATTTTTACTTCTTCAGAAATAAGTTTTTTCTCTTTCTGTTGGCATCTGCTCATTGATAGAGAAACATACTTCGTCACACAATCTATGTAGTCTAAATTCATAATCACTAATCTCAAGCAGGCTGTTAGTGCCATTGACAGTCAAACTTCTTCTTAGTACTTTAATTCTTCTCTCTCTTAGATGACTGCTTCATGCTTTCCTTATTTTCAAAACTCTAATGCTTCCTTTTCCATTCTCGTTCTCAGATTTTATTTTTATAACCAGGATAGAACTGCAACATATATGACCTTGGCTACCTCCACATCTGTGTCTGAGCACTTGCATTCTGTCTTCTTTTCTACAACTCTGTATCAACTACCTTCCCTGCTCTCCTACCCCTGTGCTAGTGAAAAAGATCTCATCATCTTATTCAAAGAAAATGCCTCATTCATCTTTCCCTATCTTCTGTTGCATCAATGTTCCAGTCTACTAAATCATTCTCACAAGCAGATTTATATTTCTCACATCATAGCATTAAAAAATAAAACAAATAGCCCCAAATTCACATTTCCTCTTCACTTACTGCTCATATTTGTCCTTTACTTTGCAACTAAACCTCTTAAGAGAGTTTTCTATGTTAGCTGTTTCCTGTTTCTTCCCCACTTTCTCTCTTGACTATACTCCAATTAATCCAAGGTAACCACTGATCTTCTAGAGTAAATTCCAGTGATTATTTCTCAGGCCATATATTTGCTTATCAGCAGCACTTGTCCATTTCCTCTAGATCACCTTCTTCACTTTTGTTGTAGGACACCACAAAAAGTTGAACTTTTCCAGAGCCAGAAGAACATGATCTTCTTCTTCCAATCCTTGTCATTTCTCTTCTCCCCAAATGAGCCACTATCCAAACTTTATCATAATTACTGTGTAGTTTTTCTTTATAGATTTTTAATCTCTCCATACATTTTTAAGAACTATACTTGACGTTTCAGGTTTTTTTATAGCTTTATATGAGTAGGGTTTTGTGAAAGATGTTTTGTGTCAGGTTTCTTTTATTTAACATGATATTTATGAGCTACATCTCTTCTTTGAAGAGCTGTAGCATTCATTTTCATTGTATTATAGTAGTGTGTTAAATTAAAACATCATAATGCTTTCATTCTATTGTGAAAGACATATGGGTTTGTTTGAGACTCAGTTTTGCACCATTTCAGACTTGTGTCCTTTCCTGGCTTGCTGGGTGTGGTGATTTTGCAATACTGTCACTCTTTCCAGGTCCTGCTCCAGATGAGAAGCTTATGGGAATGATCTAGTTGCCTGGCGAAATGGATGAAATAGAGAAGAGGTAAAGATTTCTTGGGCTAATAGGATGGGGTCTTGTTCACAAGCAGAGGGGAGGGAGGAGCACTGCCAGATGACACAGAATTGCCAAAGACAGAGTGGAAGTCACCACATTCAGACTGGTAGGTAGCTGTGGTGATGAATATTGTTAGAAGTTCTTTCCTGATTGTAAAACATAAAAGCTGAGAATGAAACAAGAAAGAAACTATTAGACTTTGAAATACAGAAGTCATACAACAGTCACCTAGGAAAGAGAAGAATTTTGAGATAATGGCAACAGGGCATTATTCTAAGTGGGACCTTTCTAAACTCTTAATCCTGTGTTACTTTATAGGTTGTTTTTCTATGAAGCTTAACTGTTTCCCCTTAACCCTTGTTCTCTGTCCTCCAATTCTTTCTATTCTCTTCTCAGGTCTTTGACTATCACCTGATTCTTGTGTGTACTTCTAGAAACTCTCTACCACCATATATCCACATATCAATTTACCATCTGTACCTATGGATAGGTGCTGTATTTAATGAGTCTCTAACTTCCTAGTGAAAATTATTTTTACTGGTTGTCAGTGAGTAGAAACTTTTAATGATTAAAAAAGATTATATGTGTCACAATTCTGTCAGGCAAATAACAGCTTAATCACATATATCCCACCTAAGTTACCAATTTATACTTTTAAAATTATTTGTTTTTAAAATCTTCATTAAACACACTTACATATACACATGACACTGGCAATTCTTTGGTAAGTTTGAGTTCAGTTCTTGCTACAGAGAGGCATCTCATAAATGATACAATTCCTGTTTAGCTACTGAAGGGCAGAAGTTTTTCCCACCTTTTCCTTTTCCTGCCACTGCTTCCTCCTTGGGATGCCAAATTAAGCAAATAAAAATACAAGATGCCCAGTTTACTTTGAATTTTCAGATAAGCAACATAATTTTTAGTTTAATATGTCCTGTTCAGTATTTGAGACTTATAGTATGTCTCAGTACTCACAAAACAAAACAAAATACTTTTATATACTTCCCAGCTATTTAAAACTCTTTTTTAAACATATGAAATTCAGACTTAACTGGGTGTTTTGCATTTTAATTGGAAAACTTATCTATTCCATCACTAGATGTTGAGGTTTTTGAATATATTGTTACATTTGTTACACTGGTGTTCTTAATTTACTCTTAAGGTTCTTAAAGAGCAGTGTGAGTTCTTAATATGTAGTTATAAATTAATGTAATAGAGAACCATAAAAATCAGATTTCTGGAAAGAAATCCATAAAAATCAGATATTTCGTATGTTATTCCTAGGACATTCTGAGTCTAGATCATGTACAATTTCTTTATCGCTTGGCACTGCCTAAAGGTTTGCAAGGGAAGCTGTACTACAAGGAAGCATACACTTGATAGTTCTATCAGATGCCAGCTGAATAAGAGTCCCCCACAAACCGCTGTGTATCTTTGCTCCAGGAGATGAATTAATGACCCTTTCCAGACGTATACTTTTTTCTTTGCATTATTCTACAATTTTCCTTTGCTTTCATCTGGGCAAATAATTTAAACCTATTACATCTTTCTTTTTCTTTCCTTTTGGGTTAATTTTGACCTGTCTCGTGGGGCCTTGATAAAAAAGACTGATGCCTCTCAGTGATGACCATCTGGTGATTACTTAGCAAATGAGGGTAGAGGCTGTGGACACAGTGTTCTAATATCCCCCCCCATCCCATGTACATATTGGAGGTGAATGTGAAGTCAAAAACAGCTTTCCTTTAAATTGAATTTGCAAACCTACTGCTTTTTTTTTTTTTTATAGATATTCTTCATTAGTTAATTTAGGAAGCTTATTTTGTTGAACTTAAAACATGAATAAAAACAGTATGTTCATAAACAAAGAACTCAGCTGACCCTTGACTCTGATGCAAATGGCCTCCCATACCCTGAAAGGTGAGAGAAACCCTTTGAGACATCAGAACAGTGCACAATACATTTTATCAAGCAACTTTAAGTCAGTTTGAGAAAACTTCAGCTGTCTCAGATCCTGGGCCGTAATTGCTATGAGAGTTCATGTCATTGCTTTGCTGTCTTCCCTTTCCAAATGAAGGTGAGCTGTCCAACTTCAGTTCTAACTTCTGTGATTTCATGTCTGATCTGATTTTTTGCCAAGCAATTGCCTTGTTTGGAGAATTCAGTGCTTTGATTGGAATTTTAAAAGGTGCTTTCTCTGTGGCTGGATATTTGTTTCTCTCCATGTCTTTTGCCTGTTTCTCTCACACAGAAGATTCTTTGAAGTTAGTGGAAGCTCAGCTCAAAGGGACATACCCTGCTCTGGCAGGGTGGACATGGGTACAAAGTAGGTAGCTCTTTTGTTTTGTTTGTGACCTATCTGAACAACAACATGATTAGCATTGAAGAATATGTTTGGTGTGCTTAAAATGAAGTTTAAACAAAACTTATTTTAAGAAATTATATGAATTTCTCAATTAGTAAAATGAATGACTTTAGTATTCATGTCAATAAAACAACTTCATAAATTTAATCACAAGTTGTACATATGACTTCCAAACACATTAGGTTTAAAATCTTTGTATGGGATAAATATGATTCCAACAGGAAAATCATCTTCAGAATGTGCATATAGTGCTTAAGGATATGTACTTAAAACTTGTACTCTTTAGAGAGTAAATCTGTTGGGAAATGATCCAGAAAACCATTATTTTCACAGATAAAACTCAAGAGTGTGTTTGGGAGAAGCAGCACTGATTAAGCTTGGTGTATGGGACATATAAATAATATGCTGATTTAGATCTACTTTTATTACGAGGGAAAGCTCATCAAGCCCCATTTTCTTTTGCCTTTGAAAATTTCATTTTCATTGCAACAGATCCCTAGTGTTGTGCATTGTTATTGCCTCAAATTCATACAATTAAGATGGAACTCATGACTTTCTTCCCTTGCAGATACTAAAAATTTTCAGCATTTAAAAGACCTGTAACCTTTCTTAAATGGGTCCATCTTCTAGCATAAAAAATATCTTTTATATGGTGCTTTAACTCCTAGTTTCAGTACAAAGACAGATTGTCAGGGTAATAAATTAAAGGCACCCCAGTGCGGCTCTTTTGGCCAATGTTCTACCACAGGCCCATATTAATATTTTATTCCCTTTAATATTATTACACGAGGCAGGCTTTATTTAAATAGATTTGATGGGTCTCTTGGTTGGCTTGACAACCAGAGGGAAAAATTAATGTTCTGCATTTAATCTCAGCTCAAGGCGCTAAATTATTTTGGAGGTCAAAACCGTCAGGCATATCGTGGTAAATTATTGAATGTAATAACTATTAGCTAGCTGTCTATTTATGGGTTTTAAAAATTGTTTACTTCATGATTCTTGGGCTAATTTTGAAGTAAGCCCCCCTTTAAGTATCTTTCTCTGTGCCCGTCTTATCCTACCCCTTGCAACTGTTTCAACAAAACTAGTGGAAGACGCCGAGGACCCTTTTTATAAATGATGTCTCACCAGCTAAATGTTAATAAACTGCTGAGAGCATGTTTCCTTCCTTGGTTCCATCTTCACATGAAGTTTAAGCATGTTGAGAAAAACATCAACTTTGTCACAGTGGGAGCTATTATCTTATTTCAGATAAGAATCAGAATATTTTGCATAAAAGAAATATTGATTGCTAAAAGAATATATTTGCTGGAGGAACTAGTAAATCATATTCAAATTATTTTAAGAATAATTGGAACAGTATTAAAAGGGGATTGAAGTATAAAATGATCCTATTAGTTTTTAAGAAGAAATTACTTAATGGGAGGTATGACGAACTATAAAATAATATATTTCTTAAATAAAGTGAAAATAACTCCCAAATCTTTTTCCTTTGGCATGAACTAAATTTAAAAAGGTAGATTGATAGCAACAATATTATGTGATATTTAGGGTGAATAAGCGCTCCATTTTTAATTCCTACTTATCTTTGTAATGACTCCTTAAAAACTGCACCTCTTGAGTAGGATCATATCTCTAGACATTAAAAAGGTAGAAAGGGGTAGTTTGAAGAACCTGTTGTTCTGTCACAATTTTGTCACCTCTCAAAATTTTCTTAACTATAACAAGTACTTTTTATGTATGAGATTTTCTGAGGTTAAGCAGTTTTAACTGCTTTACTTAAAGGAACATCAGTCATGGCCAATGGACCGTGATGAAAAAAGAGCTTCAAATAAGAAGGTGATTTTTCATTGTGGTAATGAATGGCAACAGGCCAGAAAACTTCCCATGCTTTCCAGTGCTGGGTAACAGCATATCCAAGGAAATGTACTTAGCACTTGACAGGCTGGCTGTGGGTGTACAAACCGGACCGCCCTGAAAAGGCTGAAGCAGCACTCTTTACCCCATCTTTCTTTCTGTCCTTCCTATCATGCTTATAAATTACTTCATTCATCTAAATTGAGAACCTTTTGGAAGGTTGTTAGTTTGGAAGTGGCAGGTCTATCTGGTGACTCCAGATAGCTTCTTGGTGGTGTTGAGCCACGCAGTAAGATTATGCAGCGGGGAACGGCGACTACTCAGCCTCCTTTCTTCTCTGCAGCCACAAGGCAAACTAAATGTCACTTGTGAGCACCATTGGTAGTAAACAGTCCGGCATGAAAAGTTCAGAGGGGAGGAAAAAAGTTTGCTTTTTAACCTCCTCCTCCTCCAGGTATCTAGTTGATCACACGACAAAAATATCTGGCATCCATTGTGGGCTAATGATTGGTCACTAGTTAAGTGACCAAGTTTTCTTGTCCTTATCTTTATGTAATGTCCTAATTAAAGGCAAAACCAAAAATAAATGAGACAAAACAACATCGATTAGCACTTGCTGTGATGGGACAACAGAATACAATGTTGAGTAAGTCTTAAGTTTTATTCACAGAACACATATCTCATATGCACAGCACAAGATGTGCTGGGACCTTGTCCCAGGGAACCCTCTGCTCAGCCTTCTCATGGGGAAGTCCTGGGAGAAAGCATCAACAGCAACCAAACCAGGCCATCGCAATTCAGATGGGAAACAAGATCTCCTAACATAAGACAGGAAGAATAGAGGGCACAGGAGGACAGAGAGGGGAGACCTTCAGGATGTGGGAGGCGTTTCTGTGAAGACTGAAGATGATGGAAACTCACAGTGAATTGCAAGTAAATTGTCATAATTTTGGCTGGTGAGCTTTTGAGACTTAAGTGTTTTCATAAGGACATATTTGGGCTGGATGGCTTTGGCTGTTTAGACTTTTGTAGCAAAATAAAAAGATTCTTCTTGCTCTCCACTTCTGTCATTTAAAACTGAAGGTACTTTGCTCTTAGACTTTTAGATTTATAAAAGCAGGGGTGAAGCCGGAAGAAATAGAACCAGAGAGCTATCTTCAAATGTTTCATTCTACTTACTTCTTACCCTGTCTACAAAATAGAGGAAGAATAATACACTAAATCTTAGTGATAAATAAATATCCAACTCTCTAATGGCAGTTTTTAAAAAATAAATATCCAATTCTCTGAGTAATGGCAACTTGTGAAAAGTAATTTTGTAACTTAAAATGTTTCCTTTTTAAATAGGGCACATATGTGTAAATACCTAATAGTTTCTCTAGTGTGAGAAACTGAAAGTGTAAATAAGGACTAAAAGGTAAAATAGATAATGTGAAATAGTAAGAAAAGGGGCAAAGGGGAAGGGGAATTGGGAGGGGTAGGGGAAAGGAAGGAAGAGAATGGAATTAATATGAGAAAATGAAAAAAATGGAAACAAAGTCTTTGTAAATAGGGTGGAGCAGAGGGGTTGAAGAGAAGGCAGGGGAATGAGGAAACAAAATAAGAACCAAGATAGAGTATGTAAAGGTGCAAATTCCCAATGATGAATGTCATTATATTGTATACCTAAAATAAACCAATAAAATTAATAATATAAAAAAAGAAAAAAATCTGTTTTAAAAACAACTTTCCCTCTACAATTAGGAAACATGTTAAAACTATTTTTGTGCCAAAGCTTTATACAAATAAAACAAGTCTTATAAAAAGCAAAGGAAAACAAACCTATCAATATTTGAAAATGTAGGTAGTATTCTTAAAGAAGCTATTCATAATTCTATTATCATCCTAGGATGTTTGGATGTCAACAGATAAAGTAAAAATGTTAAGCATTTTGTATTATTCATGGAAGTTATACATAGTTATGATATGAATTAATTTTTGAGTGACAAACAGTCTTTGGCTACAAAATAACATTCCCTGTGGCAAAAGATTTAAAATTCTTTCAGTAGTTGGAAAGTAATAATTAGTATATTAAGTAATTTGTGTCCACAAACAGACTTCAAAATCCTAGCAGGCATCTATGAAGAGCATAAAATATTGTGTTTTGAATAAGATAACCTCAGTCATAATGAGATTATTTGGGTTTGATGAGAGCTAAAGATTAGTAGGAGAAGATATTTCTATACATTGTTTATTGGATATTGGCTATTTAGGTATATTTCATACATTGAAGTTGGCAGAATACAATTCAGAATCTGTTTTCTCTGTCTCTACTATTGTTGTGGATATCCTGTTGTCACCTTTGGGTGATATCTACCATGAAGCCCATGGCTTGTAATTCTTTTAGAACTTTAAAAATGTTGATTCTGACAAAATCCGAACCTTGGTTTTTTTTTTTTTTCTTTCGAATTGAAAGCTTCTCTAACCTCCTCTCTCACCCAAGGGAAGTAAGGTCAAGTCTGTTTTTATAACATACTGGTTTTGCTTCCATGACCTCTGCACCTTGCTTCTAGCTTCACTAAGTACCTTGAGGAAGCAGAAAGAACTGGAGAAAATGTGGCAAAGTGCATTTTTACTTACCTGAGCCTCTCCCTGATCTCCACTCTGAAATTTATTTTACAATTTGCAATGCATCTTAAAACACAGGAATAAATTTTGCTGCAATCATTATTTGTTCTTTTCATGTTAGCAAAATGGTGGATTAAAGTACCCTCAGTCTTTGTTCCTTTAAAGAAATGTTAAAATTCAACCCAGAAATGGCTAAAATAAACTTGTGGGAGGGCTAACCCCAGAAAGAACAGGAGTTATTTCTGTGGACCTACTAGGGGTCTGGACCTGGGCAATTGTCACGTTGATCTTTTAGTTTCTTTCCCTGTATATGTATAACTTTCTTGGTTCTCAAATAACCTTTATAATGGAAAACCTCTCATGAGTTGTAATAGTGGGTTCATGAAGTGAGAGGGAATTCTACTCTTTGAAACCCCCTCATTGTATCAGAGAGGGAGAAATTGAGCTGTTCTAACAAAGAGATCAAACACGTAATTACTGAACTCATATATTCTCAAGTGAAAATAAAACTGGATCTCCAGAGAGAAGAGACAAAAATAATCTTAGCTACTACAATGGTTTGTAGTCTTCCAAAATCTCAACAAAGCCTTATTTCTTCTTTTGTTAGGAGGAAATTAATTAAATTAAAAGTTAAATTAATCATACTAACTTTTAATTTAATTTTTCTCCATGAGGGACAATAATGGAAAAAATGTCTGGACACACCTACTTATATAAAATAGAGATTTATTACTTTCTCCTTTAATAGTTTAAATCTGCTTCATAAAGACTTTTAGGGACCCAAGCTCCTTCCATCTTATTGCTCCAGCATTCCCTAGTTGGCATGGTCAAAAGCTGTCATGGATATATCTGTTTTTCAGGTGGAGAAAGAGGAAAAAGAATCCAGGGCAAGCAATTTCATTTTAGCAAGTCATGTGGAAGTTGTTCCCATTACTTCTACCCAACATGCATGGATGATAACTTAGTCACGTAAAGCTACTTTCATGGAAGAAGCCTGGGGAAATAATCTGTAGATTGGCAGGCATCATCCAACAAGAGAAGCGTTAAAATGTTGTGGAGAGAACTAGTTCTACCATCTGGATCCAGAAAATTCACTCTGTGGTTTGTCTGTTCTGAGTCCCTTGCAGCTGTTGCTTGCCAGTGGTACATCCCATGCCCTTTTCTGCTTGGCCCCTCATCCTGCAGGCAGTTATCTTTGGCAACATCCTTTCACACCTATTCTAACGAGTCACATAAGATATCCATATGAGAGAACTCATGTAACCTTGCTACATTATATGGGAGAGGAAATTTTGATTTTATAACTGTATTCTCTTCTCTTTGCTCTGCACTTATGGACCAGCTAGCCCCGATGACTTCAGAATTACAAGTAAGAGGATGACAGGTATAAGGGAACATATGACAAGACCTCCTAGAAACTCTTTGGTTCTTTTTTGTGTTTGGAGCAAAGGAAATCCTAGGAATCTCTTTCGGGTGGGGAGAAAGATGCCTGGTGATATTCAAGGCATTGCAAATGGCCCCCCTCCCACCAAGCACTAAATTTTTAAATTTCCTCACTAGCCTTGGTGGGGAGAAGGATGAAAAGTAATCCTGTGCCTTCTCCTATTGGAATAACAAGGGAAATTCCATAATTCTTTGAATTCTTTTACTCTAAGGAATTCTTCCTTCTAATCAGGTTCATTTGAATTTCAAAGTGATCTTAAAAAGAAGAATGATACTGGGGTCCAATGATGGTGTGGATCTTTTTTTTATCTTAGTCCACGCAAGGTGCTATAGCAGAATACCGTAGGCTAGGTGGTTTGTAAAAGACAGATTTATTCCACATAATTATCAAGACTAGAAAGACCAAGATCAGGGTTTCAGCATGATCAGGTTCTAGTGAGGGCCTTTTCCATGGTGCAGATGGATGTTGTTTGGTTATATTCTCTCGAATGATGAACAGAGAGCTAGATAGTTCCCTAAAGCCCTTTTTAATAAAGACTAATCTCATTCATGAAGCCTTGCTCTTGTGATCTAATTACTGTCCAAAGGCTTCATCTCATCCTATCGAGAGTTAGGATTTCCACCTCTGTGTGTGTGTGTGTGTGTGGTCACAAACATTCAGACTACTGCATTTTTGATGCCCTACATCTCATTCCTTGGGTTCAAGTTTTATTTCAGCCATGGCTGTGGTGACAGAATGAAGCACACAGACATCTCACCTCAAGTGTCTATCATAGATCTATTTCTGTGCTTCAAGGCCTTCTCTAAAACATCAGGAATCCCCTTGGCTCACTTGTAGGTTCAGTCCCAAAGTACAGTACAGTTAATACTTCAAACAAACTTCAGCCTATGGGCAAGCCAGTGGATAAATGCCCCACCTCCTTTACTTTGGGCAGACCATCTGGGAAGCATGTGCTCCTTAGAGCTTCTATCATCCATGGCAACAAACTCCATTTAATCTACTGTGAGGTCATTTGTCTGATTTCCTTGATTTGATTTTCCCGTTCCTTTATCCCTTGCTTTCTGCAATAGACTACTAACTGAACTAGATGAGAACAGATCAACAGAGCCTGGCCAACTGGCCAGTGTATAAATATCAGGCAGACATGGTTCCAAGGAGTAATTAGCTTATTTAGGAATTAGCTTGTTCCTTATGAGTGACATCAACATTACAATATCCTAATGTTTTAAATTTGAAGGCATTTTTTCCTTTGGTAATTTTGGGTCTTGTTCTTTGACTTTCTTAAACATAGAAATTATACTCAGAATTTGTATCTCTGTGATAAATATTTGAAAGGGAAAATAAAGAGCTTATTAAGTGTGTATTAGGACTATCATAAATATAGAAGTAACAGGTATGGGGTACTCATGGCATTTTAAATGAATAGAATTGGATTTCTTCCTTGTTGAGTTTTAATAAAGCTAGTGAAAGAAAAACACCTTCATAGAAGTTCATAGAAGTTTACTTTCTCTTTTCCTTTTTGTAATTAAAAATGTTTTGCCTTTGACATAAAATAGGACACAGAATCCATGTGAAGGAGCATGCAGACCTCTTTCTTCATCTCAGCTCTTTTGTGGAAGGTCAAGTTGTACCCTGCAGCTTACTAAAAATGCTATTATTATTGTGTTGCACAAATATTTCTTCTGAAGTTGAAATGATGGCTGGCTTTAATATAGAAACCCTGATAAAACTGTTGTAAATCATCAATGGTTAGAGAAAAAAGACTAGATTCTGATTACTTATGAGTTCTACAATTTCTCAGACAATTGTCTAGGACTTCTAGTGTTTTTCTGTCTCTATCAGCAATGTTTAAATTTGTTGGATTTGAAAGAAATTGGTAAGAAAACTTGAAGATTATTCAGAAAGTTTGTTTCCAATCCTCTTTTAAGAAATAGGTTCACAGTTGATCAGGGAGTAAGTAAACTTTCCTGAAACATTGTTAAAAAAGGCAACAGCTGAAGTCTTCCCTATTCCACACACACAAAACAAGTTTCTAATTTCACAACTGCACAACCAAAATTTCTTTTTCCAGTATTTTTGTGACCCAGATTTAACAGTTTGAAGTGTTCTTTCATTATTTTCCTAGTGTAAGGACGGTGTTCATCCATTATTAATTTATACTACTTCTATACAGTGTAGGTGTACTTGGGAATTCTTTTGAGGCTTCCAAAAGAAATCTAGGGCATATATTTTCACTTTACCAAAATCATTCTTGAGAAATAAGTATACACATTTTTTAAAAAGCAGAAGATTTTAAAATTTAAAAATAGTTTTATTTAGGTATAATCCACATATAGAATTCACTGAAAAATATACAAGTTAGTGGATTTTAAGTATTTTGCAGATATATGCAACAATCATCGTAGTCAATTTAGAACATTTTTCTTACAACAAATAGAATTCTTCTGATGCTAAGACAGTTCATTCTACATACCCACCCTTTCCTGTGCTTAGCAACTATGGATCTAACTTCTGCCTCTATATTTTTGTGTATTCTAAATATTTTATATCAATTGAAAAATAATATGGGATTTTTTCACATAGTATAATATTTTCAAAATTTTTTAGTTGTAGCAAGTATTACACTTCATTCCGAAATGTGGATATATAACAGTTTACTTACCCCTTCATTTGTGGTGGAAATTTGAGTAGTTCCTCCCTGTCTGAGTAAAGATGCTATAAAAAATCCTGTAGAAATTTTTGTTTAAAATTTGTTTTTAATTCTTTTGTGTATTTACCTAGGAGTGGAATTGCTAGGATCTATATTAATATAGTGTTTAATTTATTAAGGAATTATCAAATTATTTTCAATATGGTGGCACTATTTTACATTCACATCAACAATACAAAGCATGGAACAATTTTTAAAAGACTCAATGTTTAAAATATCTCAGACATAAACACTCAAGCTTTCAAATATTTTCATGAATTAAGGGCACCATAGTGTTAGCTTTCATCTGCTTCATAATCTGCCAGAAGTTAATTTGATTTCTTCTTATATTCAAAGTGCTATCCACTCATTAATTTCAGAACTGGTTCACTAATAGTATTTTCTTATAATACAGCAAAGAGAAAAATATCAGAATTGTCTAAATTGACCTAGATTTAAACACTTGGACTTTTCTCTTTGGTGGACAGTAATGTAGACGATATTCAGAGAGAGAAATTTGCATTTTGGAATGAAAATCTTCTGGAAGTAAGATTGCATAGGTATAAAGCAGTGGTTCTCAAATTTATGTTCATTCAGTAATCATTTTGTCACTGGGCATCTTGAAATCTAAGGCCAAAGGTTTAAAGAGGACCTATTGATTAGTTTTAATTTTGCCTTTATGACAGTTTCCTCCTAAATATCTACTGAAAAGATCTTTTTGTCGTACCCGCCACCACTACCTTAGTTCAGCTCCTTATGGAGTTATATTCAAAGTTCTTCAATTATTTGCCAAATGATTGTTGATCACAATTTTAAGGGCCTATCTCACATTTTTTGAAGCAACTCTTGTGCTTCAACTCTTCTGTGCCTCCAGTTGGAAGTATTCATCTTACCTCAACTGTGCTGCACACCTACCCTTGGCCCTTGCTATCCATTGTCACATAAGTTGCGTGTGAGAGCATATCCCTCCATTCTGAAATATGCAAACCTGGAAGTTTGAGACAGCTAACAGCCTCTGTATAACCTCTGACCAATCCAGATAAATGTTGATGAGTAAATGCACTCATCTCTTCCTGACTTGTGCTGACAATTCTAAAGCACATGTCACATGATTGTTCAGAAAGTTCTTATTTTGTCTTCACTCAATTTACTTATTTGCTTTTGTAAATACCAAATAGACATGGAAGATGACAATGGCTGATTGTAATCCATTAGTAGTTCCAATGCCATGTGTTGTGTACACACATTTTACAGTAACAAGTCAGTATGGAGTCTTGACCTTGGTATGCAATAGTTCATCTTATGAACATATTTCCCACAAATCCTCATAATTAAGAGGGCCAAAGTTTTTTTTGTGTTTACATAGGAAGGATAGCAGTACGCCATTGTTTTTCCCCCAAGTTCTTCCACAATATAATTCTCAGGCAGCTTTATTTTATTAACATTCTTCAAAAGATGATGTTACATTTCTTTTTTTTTTTTTTTTTGGTACCAGGGATCGAACTCAGGTTCTTGTGCTTGCGCAGTAGGTGGTGAAACCACTGAGCTAAATCTCCGGCCCATACATTTCTATATTGATAACATCATATAAATTAAAGTTTGGCAAGGAAGAAGCAAAAATATGTGTCTACTTTAGTAAGATCCTAATACACCTATTCCTACTGTTTTATTGGGTAAATCAGAATCTCACATGTTTTGAGTGTGGCCACAGCAAGAAAGGCTCTGCTGCAAGTCTGTGGTGAAAGCTGTCTATCAATTCAAACTTACAGCCTGAAGAACTGATCGTACTAGAGGTAGTCACAACAGATAAGGATGCTATATGATGAGTCATACATAGTAACAAAAAATTTGAGAGCAAGACTATACATTCTAAGGCAAAGAATCACACTTGATATTCATTCATCAATTCATTCAATTTCTTTTTTATTAGTACATGTTTTCCTTTCTTCTATCTTTCCTTTTGTTCTTTAAATTATTTATCTTTGTTTTATTTATCTTATCTTTGTTTCTCATATAAGAGAAGCCATGCAATATTTAACCTTTTGTGTCTGATTTATTTCACTTAGCATTATTTATTGTCTCAAAGTGTTTGTATTTTCCTTCCAATGACTCAAATTTATATTTATGGCTGAAAAGTACTCTATTGTATATATGTACCACATTTTCTTTATACAGTCATCTGTTGAAGAATAGGCCATGTGTAAGATTTAGCTATTGTGAGTTATGCTGCTATAACATGGGTATATACTTATTAGAGTAATATGATGACTTTAACTCTTTTGGAAAGATACCTAGGAGAAGTGTAGGTCGTTCAAATGGAATTTCTATTTTTAGGGTTTTGAAAAATTTCCATACCAATTTTCATAGGGATTGTACTAGTTTACATTTCCACCGAGAAGAGTTCCTCTTTCCCCACAGCATTGCCAGCATTTATTGTTCGAGTTCTTGATGATAGTCATTTTTTATGGAGTAAGATGAAATCTCAGTGTTGTTTTGATTTGTGTTTCTCTAAAGCCCAAGATGCTGAACTTTTCTTCATGTACTTGTTGGCCATTTGTACTTTTTCCTCTGAGAAGTTGCTATTCATTTTCATTGTCCATTTTTTGATTGTGCCTCTTGTTTTAAGACATCTTTGTTTTGGATATTAGTCCTCTTTCTGAGTAGTCATTGGAAATTTTTTTCCCATTCTATAGGCTGTCTTTTCAATCTATTGGTTGTTTCCTTTAGTTAGAATCTGTCTTCCTGTGATGTATTCTCATGAGTGGTTATGTTTTTGTGTTTATATTTCTCTTTAGCCTACTCAGCATAATATTTGAAGGTCTTCTTAGTGCTCAACACTTCTTCTGAGGGTTTGGTCCTCAGCACAAAGAGGAGAAAACAAACTGCAGTAATGATGATAACACAATGACAAATGAAATATTGGTATAGAGTAGAAAACAGTTAACAGCTACAATTATGCAAACAGGATTTTGCTTACATATGAACAATAAAATCTACTACTATATACCTTTAAGAATAGAAAAGAGATATGCAATAATAATATAGACACAAAAATAAACCAAATATTGACTGGGTAAATATCTACTAAATGTAACATCTATGCCACTATTAACAATAGAAAATAATAGCATATAGTCAACTACGTATCTAAATATCAATAAATCTTAGTAGTAACAATACAAATGAAATGGATGAGGAAATAGAAAAATGAAAGAATTAAAATTTGAAAAGGAAAATGAAGAGGAGAAAAAAGTGAGAAAAAATTCATTTAAAGTATAAAAGAAAGTTGATAGAATTAGGTAAAAGCAATAGAAAAATAAGAAAAAAGGATAAAACGCAAAAAGCAAAAGAAAGGTTAAAAAACCAAAAACCCCAAAACAACAAAAAGAAAAGGAGAAATGAGACCAAAAATATTCCTCCATGTGTTCGTGTGATTGGTATCTTTCCAGGGCCTTTGGTATAGAAGCCCACTAGATATGGGACAGATAATGAGTCATAACTAGGTTCTATTTTTGTTTCTACACTCACTTTTTATTGTGTGTTTGCTAAGTCCTTCCGCACCTTTCCTGTTCGACAGAATCAATCAATTGCCTTGTGTCTGCCTAAGAACTGTATTTGCCACAGTAGTTCTTGGTGTATGTGCCCTTCTGTGCACCCTCAAGTCACTGTTATCTCTGCCTAGCTTTATGGCCTATGGGCTTGTGAATTGTTCCTCTTGCTCCAGAGATTTCTCTGTTCATCCACCCTGGGGTGTGGTGATTATCTGAGCTGAGACACGTACTGGATCACATCGGTAGATGGGAAAGCAAACAGATCATCAAGCTCTGTGTTGGAAATAGACAGCAAGGGGGGAGGGGTGTCCAGCAGTCCATTGGATTTACTGCCAGCACTTTCAGATTCAACCTTATCAGCAAACCACACTCTACTCAAATGGCCTTTCCCTGCAGAAAGTGGGATCACTATGTTCTCCCTGGCCTGAGCTTGTCATTGCGTAAATCTTTCAGGCATGTTATGACCAGCCTGCCCTGTCTAGGTGACTGTCTCTTGTGGCCAGCTCCCAACCAGTCACTGTGACAGGGTGACCCAAGAAACTGAAGTATAGTTGTTCTGTGGCTTCTGTTTCCTGGAGTGACTCAGTCTTAATAACTTCTTCCCAAATCACTCCCAAATATGGTGGTTGCTGCAATGGATTTCTTCTCCAACTCCAGCCTGACATGTGGAAAGAGTCACATTCAGAGGAAAATCCCACACTGTGCTTGCTGTTTATAATACCCACAGACTTTTATTGGAGTTAGTGGTGCTGGTCAAGCCTTGTTTTTCCCTGGAGCTGTTGATCTTCTCTGGGCTTACCTTATGTTTGCAAAGACAGATCCACTCCCTGGAGCCTGGGTTAGTGTTCTGTAGTGTTTCATTCTTTTCTCTGCATTGTCTTCAGTTTCTCCAATTTCTCTGTGATTTCTTGTGAGTTCTTTCTTCATTGCTACAGTTTTTCTTCCTTTTCTCTTTGTGAAGTTGTTGGTTTCCAGGTGTCTCAGTTTTAAGTTCTTAAAGCACTGTGCTATGCTGCCAGCTTTTACTCTTCCACCTTCCTTTTCTCACCTCATACTTAAGAGGCAGTTCTTGGTGTCCTTCTGAGACTTAGTAAGCTGACTACTTGGCCATGCAGCATCAAATGGCTATTGCACTGAAGTCACTCATCATTGTCCAGATAGTTTCCAAACTGTGACATCATGACATTGGGTAGATATAACAGTAGCACATTGTTCAATGGTACATTCAGAAATGGATGTAAGCAGGTTGTGAATGTATAGGAAGTTGCAGGACAAGTGGTCTAGACTCTATGACACCTACCTCTGCTATACTAATGCCTCTTCTGAAACTGTCAGTTGTAGACATATGCATGGTTTCCTATGATTAATAGAGGTAAGAGATATAGGCTACAGATGTGTGGTGGCAAATAAAAATGTACTATTGTCTGTCTGTGGAGCCAAACAAGAGTAAACTTGAAGGACCATAGTGAATGCAAATCCTCTGAGAGAGCTGACATGTGATTCACTGTAGGGAACAGGGAAAGGCAACATTACTAGGACCTGCTTTAAGTCCTAGTCTCTTGCGAGCCATGACCACACAAGGTGAATTGATTTATTATACAGAAAAGGTAGAAAAAATGAGACTTTGAGAAGAAGCTGAGCTTTGGGCCTGATCAGTGCTGCTCTGGGCAGCAAAGACGAAAGATCCCGAGCTTACTGCACCTTTTATTCAGTACTTCGGGAGAAACAAATGTAACAAATGACTTGAAGAGTTCAGTACATTGGGATAAACAAAGTGTAAAGAATGACTGGAGGGCGATGGAAATCCTAGATCAATGAGGAACTGAGTAGATGGAGAATTTTTCCTCCCAGGATGTCTTCAGCAGGTATAATCTTCTCCTGGAGCATCACAGCATCACTGGACCATTGAGGTCTTAGCTGTGACTGGAGGCCAAAATAGAGTTTTGTCTTGAAATCCCATAGCTGGCCTGTAAGCAGGAGAACTAGGGCTAATCAAATGATTTTTCCCCAAAATGATGTAGAATTGCTCCCGACAGTTCACTTGTTACTTTTCCTTGCATGGAGGGATAAATGGCTGTACTGTGAGTACCGTAGGTACCAGAAGAGCAAACACTTTGATTGTTTTTGTCAGAGATCTTGAAATAAATAAATCAGAAGATGAAAGACGAAGCTTCTAGCAGAGGTAAGTGGATGGACCATGGGAGTAGATACAAAGCACATAAATCTTTGTATCTCAGATTAATACCCAGAAGAGAACATTTATTTCAGACAAGTATTAAACAACCAGGTGGATAGGATGGTAGTGTCACTTACTTAGTGAATATCAGCCTGCCTCTTTCCTCAGCCATTCCAATACTTGGGCAGTGGCCCTACAGATAGAATGATGAAGGTGATGGAAGCCATGACTGAGTCCAACATGTGCCATTAATAATTCATAATGTACATCATGCCCTCTTTCTGGCACCTTTTTTTGAAGTTGACCATTCAGCTACTAAGGAAGTCAGCATTTTATTCTATCTGGAATTTATGCTTATTTTTATCTGGGTTATCTTTCTTACATGAACTGTCTTTGCAAGGAATATTATTCAGTGACTTATAAATGCCTGATTTACTGATATGGGATCCTGCATGTTATTGCTTCAGATCCTCTTTGTGCTAAGAGAGGCACTGAAATGGGTCTGGGTACATCATTGTAAGATTCAGTGACCCAACCACATACTGCATCACCTATAATGGCCCACTAAAAAGATGAAATTATCTATTAAAGGCTTAGTTAATGTGTCAGATCAAAGACAACTCACGTGGTGTTGAAAATGCAATCTCCCATTGTGTTGTACCACTGATATGTGACACTCTGTCCAGAATCAAAGACATTGAAGTGTTTTGGTTTTGCAATCATCACTGTCAGTGATAAATTTCAGAATGTATCCTTTGTGTCCCTGTAGTCTTAAACTCTGCTATACAGGACATTCTGATTACTGGTGGGTGTGGTGATCTCACTGAATCTGAAGCTGTAATTATCATTTTATGGTAGCACTAAGCATCCCACTAGACTTGAATTTATAACTATCAGTTGAGTTTTTTATAGATAAAGACAAAAGAAGTTAATCCTGATTGCCATGACAATCTATGGTTGACTGGTACACAATGGGAGCAAAGGGAATTTCTTTAGCAACTAGAAGATTCATTGGGTTGTTCTTAATGTCTACACGCACAGTGATAATTGCATATGGGCAATTATAGCTGCTGAGGTCAAGAATAAAGCAATTATAGGCTTCAGTTTCTTGAAGTGTTGGCTGAGATGTTGGCCAAGGGTAAGGAAATCTGGTATGAAAACCTGGTTCCCTACTGAGCATCCCAGGTCTGATACACTAAGTCTTCTTATCAATTATAAGATATATTTGTACCTTCCTGTGTATTAGAGATTGTGAGCACGCTTATTTGAAGGCTGTGTGATGGATTAGATTTAATGTGGAGCACAGACAGATCTAAGCAGTGAAAGCAGCAGGTCATGTTGATCATTTATAAATTCTCATTTTACATCCTGTCTGCCCAACTATTTTCCCCTTTTATCGCTGAGGCAACTCACTGCACATAGGCACAGCCTGGTAGCTTCTAATCTTCTCCACACTACTTATCCTTTGTTTCCCAACCTGGGACTCTTCTCTTGCTGCTATTTGGAATTCCCAGAAGAGTCAAGTTCATCTGTGCTGGTCTAAGAGCAAACTTGGAAGTACAAAGGAATCAACAGCCCTCCAGAGAAACTTCACAATACTTCAGAAGACATCCAGTAGGCTGAAGTTCTTGTGCACACAATGGTAGTCCATGCAATAGTGTGCACCTAGATTGATTTTTCTTCTTTTCATTATTTCCAGTTCCCCTGTTCTTATTCTTTGGGACTAATTCTCCCAAGTAAACAATTTGCAAACACCTCTGACTTCATTTTGGGGAGAGCACTACATCAGATATGACTTTTCTGTTTTTAGCCTGGGGAAAGGAAAGATGAGACCAAAAAAAAAGAATAGAAGGATAAAATGGAAACAAGCTTTTGTAAATAAGGAGAGGAAGAGGAGTTGAAGGGAGGGGAATGGGGACAAAAAGAAGAAGAAAGATATATCATGTACAGGTACAAATTCCCTATGATGAATGTTATCATTATTTATATCTAAAATCCATCAGTAAAAATTTTAAAAATGCAAATGAAATCATATTACACCAGTATTTACAACTTTTCTGTGGACTCCAATGACTCAGTATCCCTACATGCCTAAATGACTGTTTACACATGGAAAATCAATTACAGAGAAAAAAGGGGTGAGACACTCGAGTATCAAGGAAGGGAACAGGAGTATTAACACCCAGAGTCCTCCACTGCATCTTTCTACCTTAAGGAGGAGAAGCCTTCCCTACCTATTTTGGGAATATGAAAGTAAGTTGTACAAGGAAGTATAGATTTGAAAAAGAAAATATTTCTCTTTGATTCTGAGCATTTTTTTATTATGTGTATTAACTATTTGAGAGAATCCCAATCAGTTGCATTCAATTCACTCATTCATATATTCAGGAAGCTCATATTGAGAAAAGAACTTACTAATTATTCTTCGTATCTCAGTAATGTCCTATATTTAGGTAGATTTTTTGTTGTCTAGATCAAACTGGATTTAATCTTAGCTCCTCCAGACAGGGGCTCATTAAGAATCATGCACTAATACTGGCAGGCACATAGAAAACTGAGACAAGAAAGTGCAGCTAGAAAAGTTTTTCTTGGTACTTCTAAAATATTAACACATGTTCCTCATTATTTATTTATTTTTTGGCAGTATGTAGAAAGTGGTTTTATTATAGGGATGGCAGTGTTGGTTCAGCTTTGGAAGATCCACCCCCAAAATTAATCACTTTAACAGAGGAAAGAAAAAAGCCATATGATCCTGTCACTAGTTGGAGAAAAAGTATTGGACTAAATTTCACAGCTGTTCATGGTAAATGCTATCAGGAGACTAGAAGTAGAACAGAACCTTCTCAACAGATTAAAGACATGTACTCCATACTTCCAGTGAGAACACCTTATATATGAATGGAGAAGATATAATGCTTTCTCCTTAAGGTGGGGAACAAGGGCAGATATGCTTACTCTTTATCTGTCCATTAAACTTTGAAAACTAGGCCCAAATCAAAATAGTCTGGCAATAAAATGACACAATTAGGATAGGATTGGCAAGGTAGAAGCAAAATCTTTGTATGTAGATGAAATGATCATCTACAGAGAAAAGGGCTGGGACTGGCTCACCTTCTCTGCTCTAGGAACATGGAATGGAGGTGGGGGAGCCTCTTCCTGGGCTCTGGGACTGGCTCATCTTCTCTGCCCTAGGAGCGTGGAATGGTGGTTGCGGCCCTCATTATTTGATATGTGCTGATTTGAGGTACAAAATTCTCAAACAAGGTACCTGAGTTTATTCATCTCTAGTTCTTATTAGTTATGTGAACTTGGGCAGTTTCCTTTGTCTGTCTAAATCTTACTGTCTTTACTTTTAAAATGAAGATGAAGAATTCTTGCTGTACAGAATTGATTTAGGATTAAATAAGACAATGTGATAAAAAACTGGTCTCAATTTTCTCTATGTGATTAGCTCTCAGCAAATGATAATTTCTGTATCTTTATAACACTCTTGTCCCTTATTTCATGGTGCAAAACAAGTAGTTAAATTGAGATCTTTTACTTTCTTTTGAATTAATAAATTGCTTTTTGTTTATGGCTCCTGAGTTTTCTAAACACAGCTTTTAAAGGACTTGGAAATTATTTTGCCCATGTTAACATTTCAAACTTTTCTGTTAGAAATGTGATAGAAATGGAAGACATGCAGTAGTAAACGGTATGAGAAAAGTGGTGTGAAAACATAGGTGACTAATATTGAAAGATTAATATTGAAAATATCTATAATAATACAAATTTGAAAATATAAAAGAAGAGCAAAAGTGTTTTTGCTTTATACATAGATGTGATGTGGGCAGGTTGGAATATTTTTCTTTCTTCTACTTTTTTTCCTTCTCCAATATAGGAATGAGGGTGAATCTTTGGGACCAAAGGACTTAGGCAGTTGAAAGGTATGAGATGAGGACACTGTTGGATGTTGTGGAGAATTTTGGCTAAAGATTTTCCTTCTTCTTACTCTCCCATTAATTTTACTGGCTCTTCTTTATCTTTAGAGATGTTCCTAACATTTCAGAGTTACAAGCAGAGATTAGGGCTCAGACAACAAGAAGTAGGGTGCTCAGGACTTGTGTTAGAACCTAAGATTTTCATCTAAGGAGAATAGTACAATTGATCAGAATACAAGAGGAAGCAGAGTAGGAATTCGGACTGGGATTAGGGTTTTGCACACAGTAGGAACATTTTCTGGCCTGTGTCATTCCAGGAAACCTGATAATAGTTGATGGCACAGGACAATAATGAAGAAGCACAGTGAAAACAATTAAATCATCAACAGACAAAAAATTGTGTTAAGAGCATTATAGTGTCACTAGATAAGTGTTAGCCAGCTCAACATAGTTGTGAAAAAACACCTGAGAAAAACAACTTAGAAGAGAGAAGATTAATTTTGGCTTATGGATTTAAAGGTCAGTCCATGGTCACCTGGTTCCACTGATTCACAGCAGGTGGGAGTGGTAGGGAGAGACTGTGTTGGAAGGCTTCTTCTTTCTTCTGCTTTATTCCATCTGTGTTTCTACCTTTTGGGTAGTGCCACCCACAATAAGGGTAAATCTCCCTCTTTCAATTTAGTATTTTAAATGCCAGTCATCCCTGGAAACTCCCTAATAAACACACGCAGAAGTGTGCAGCACTAATTTTCTTAATCCAATCAAGCTGACAATCAAGATTAACCATCATAATATCTAATAACAAGATAAATGGGTTGTAGAATGAAAGGATAAATGACAGTTCATATTTTTTCTTGAGAAAGGTTGTTTAATCAGCCTTCTTTCCACGGAAGTAGAATATGTCTATGAGATAAGTCACTACTCCAAGAGCCACCTATGTGACAGTATGATTGGTGTTCCTGTGCTTTGGCTTTGGGAAATGACTGATGAATACGGGGAATGAGAATTGATAACTTTTGCCTTTCTTTGGCTTGTAGCTATTAAGGTATAAGGATATAAAGATTTCTTTAGGCCAGTGAAATTAATGACAAGTAATCTTTAGCTTTAGTCAGCATTAATTACATTTTCAATTCTGTTGACTGATGAAATCAGCAATAGAGAAGTCATAAAGGTAAGAATGACTTCTGTCTCCTGAAAATGGGCAGGCATTCTCAGAACTCAACACCATCAGTGGACAGAAGTATAGTTGGGATGAAGGCTGTAATTTATCTTTATGAGAAGTTTTTTGAAGATGAGTGACTATTCATGATTGCCAAGCCTGTGATTGTGAATATGATTTTAATGGCCTGGATGAGAAATAACTCTAAAAACAGGCACAGCCTTTGATATGTTGAAATATGAGTCTGATGGGTCCATTTCAGATTCAGTAGCTGAACAATGATAAACTAAAAAGCTGTAAAATGTCCCTTTTCTGTGAGACTGAAACAATAGCTTATAATGATCTCTACAGATTTCATGAAAGGTATTCATTTTAATTCAAGGTTATGCCTGCACTTCTGATTCAAAACTTCTATATTTCATATGGAACTGATTAAAACATTCAGAGACTATGTCTCAAATAATTTTGGGTTTGACATTCTAACGATTATCCTTTCTTAAAATAACTGGTTCAAATCTACAATTTTAGTACCGGAAGGAACTTTTTGGAATATTTTGCTTGAACTTTTTAAAAAAGGTGTAGAAACATGATATTCTGAGAAACTATAAACTCATATGATTATTAAAGTAGCAGTTATTTTCATAAACTTGAATTCAGTTTTTACACTTAATAAAGTAGAATTTTTTTGAAGATTGTTGGGAAAAATCTTTAAAAAGAAATACTACTTGGTTTGTATCTGGTATATTTTCAACATTATGTGATTGTACAGATTTGCTTTGTCTTATAATGGGACCATGTCCTGATAAACCCATTGTAAATTAAAAGTATCACATATGTGATGCACTTAACCTATCAAACATCACAGCAAATACCATGATCTAGACATAGTTTTAAAAACAGACTAATACAGCAACCTAGAACACCGTAGGGTGTTGGTTTTCTGACTAACTGGGAACTGCAGCTGGATGGTACTGTCCAGCATCACATGAAAGTATTCTAGTACATATTACTAGCTCAGGGAAAGATCAAAATTTAAAATATAAAGTACAGTTTCTATTGAATGTATATGGCTGTTGTACCTCATAAGGTTTAACAATCCCCAATTGAACTATACTATAAGTGTGGGGCCATCTATATTGCAAAAGTAAGAGTTGAAACTGTCTGTATTGCAAAAATAAGGGTTGAGGCAAGTTATTCTGTATCAACACTAATGTGGATTCCTGCAATAGAATACTGTCTAGCTTACCTGCCATGTAACCAATGTGTTGATTGTTTTTCACTTCAGTTTTTTGAAACAAGGTTTAGTGATGTAATTCAGGCTGACCTTGAACTTACTGTGGAGCCCAGGCTGGCTTTAAACTCATAGAGGATCCTATTTTTTCAGCCTTCTTAGTGCTGGGATTACAGGCATACACTACCATGCCTAGCTAATGGTTTGATTCTCATCTCTCTAAAATCTATTTCTTATACAGAAGCTAGATCTTCTTTAGAGCATTTAAATCAGACACTCTAGATTCCCTTAGAATAAAATTCATATCCCTTACTGTGTCCTATGAGTCAATGGTAGGCTAAATTATGCCCCTTTTCAAGTCCATAGATTATAGTTCTAAATCATACTACCTCAGAATATGATTACATTTGGAGGTGGGAGTCTTTAAAGAGATAATTAATTTAAAATGAGGTAATTGGTGTGGGTTCTAATCTAATAAGACTAGTGTCTCGATAAGAAGAGCAAACTAGGACACAGACACACAGAGGGAAGATCATGTAAAGGCAGGAAGAAGACAGCACCCTTCAAGCTAAGGAAGGATCTTAAAACACATTAACCTTGCCAATATCTTGATCTTGGACTTTTGGCGTCCAGAGGAGATGCAGACAGACAGACAGACAGGTACATTTATTTATTTCTGTTGTTGAAGTCACCTATTTGTGTTAATTTGTTATGGATCTAGTAAACTACTATGCATGCCTATACCTTCATCTCATAATTCTTTCCCCAGACCACTGCTCTCCAGTTACACTTATTTTTTTGTTTTTATCCAGCATACTAAATATAAACATAGTAAATATAGTAAAGGCAACTAAGGGTCCCTGCATTTGTTGTTCTCTCTGCCTGAAATTGTGCACCGTGTTCTCAGACTGGTTGTCTCTCCCTTGTCTTGGTAAAAATGTCACTTCAGTACAAATACTATCTTCACTGACAGACCGTCCCTGATTTTTGTATTTACAGGCATCTCTAGTTAACCTTAGTAACTCTCTCATTAGCCTATTTTCTTCATTATAATCTTCAGTTTTAAGAGTTACATTGTTTATTAATTTGCTTGTTTGTGATCTCTCTCTTTCTCTTGCTCATTTCAAGCAAGAAGATTAGTGCCAATAAGGCAAAAACTGGACTCTTACCCTAGGTCTATTCCTAGTTCTAGAGTTAGGCCTGTCACAGAGTTCTCTTAATTTACATTTCTTGAATGAATGAATGAATAAATAAATAAATAATGAGTTAGTTCAAAGTATTACTTCCAGCTACATAGTTGTTTTATGAATGTTGTCATGTAGATGGTGGCAGATGAATTGCAAATAGAATTATTGGTGGCACAAAATGTGTCTTTTTGTGGGGTTTTTTGTGAGACCTAGTCTTACTAAGTAGCTCAGGCTGACCTTGACTTTATCATGTATGCCAGGCTATATAGATACTCCTGTCTCAGCCTCTGAAGTTCTGGGATTACACGCAAGAACCACCTCACTCAGCTGGTGGTACAAAATGTAGAAGAAATTACTTAAGGGAAAGTATAATGGTTGGAGAATTTGAAATAAATTTAAGGAACATAAAATTATTATTTGTGTTTGACATAGCATGAAGGAAGAAGTAAAAGATAAAGCTAGATCTATGAGACTCTGGTCAAGCTAAAGATTCTACTCTAGAGACAAGATAGAGTACTAAAAAATAGAGAGGACCAATATCTCCCAACAAATACAGTACTTTTGAACTTTTAAACCAATTGCAATTTATAGAATGAATTAGCTGGGGGGAAGCCTAATAGTGGAAAACCACTGGGAAGCAAAGTACAATTGTTCATGTGTTAGAAAGAAGAAAAATTATTCTGGTAGCCACAGGAATGACTAGTGGAGGAAAGATCAACGAATGGTTATAGAGGCAGAAATGATAAGGTTTTTAAATTGACTAAACGATACTTTGATAGCAAAGTAGATGAGATGACTTACATAACATTTTGGCATACATCTTTCTGTATCATTACAGCAATAATGACATCAATGAAAAAGGATAGTCAGCAGAAGGCCTTTATTGTGGGAATATTGTGGGTGTTAAGTACTGTGGGAACATTTACTTATCGGTATTCAATATTGAGTTTGAAATATAAATCTTGGGCTTAGGAGAAAAGTTAATGCTAATAATATAGATTTTGGTGTCAGTGGTATAAATTATGTTTAAACGTATCAGAGAAAAAGTATGGATGAAGTTTCTAAAGAGACAATCTAGAGTAGGAAATAAAAAGAATAAAGACAAAACCTGGAGTTGAGAGAACTCCCAGACTCAGGATATTGGAGAAAGAAGGGAAGCCAGGAAAGGAGTGAGCTGTAGAAACTCAATAAAAGATGTACTAAGAGAAATCTTCAGCTATATCCTGAACCAGCTACATAATATGGTAGAAGAAAAAGGATAAATACACCAAGAAAACATGAGATAAATTATAGGGATATGTTTCATGGTTCCTTTAATCATAACTCATACATTTTTGTCTACTATAAATTTGGTAGAATTATTAGTAGCCTGTAACAAGTTGCACCTTCCAAAGATGGAAGTAGCAATAGTTCTCATCCCACAGGCTTTTATAGAACCTTGCCACTCTCCTATCACGAGGGATTCTAAGTTCTTTCCTCTTAAATCTGGGTGGACTGATGATTGACTTGAACCATGAATGTAACAAAACTGTCATTTTTTAACTTCTAAGGCCAGGTCATAAAAGGCAATGTGGTTTCCATTTTTCTTCCTGTAATAATTGGACTCGAGATCTTTACCTGGTGTGTAAGCGATGTGTCTACCCTGAAGTTGCCATGCTAAGGGAAAAATCAAATTAGTCCACATGGAGCCATGTGGAGAGGACTGAGACTATTTGAAGAGGGAGAGGTGTTCAGCTATGCAGTAGCTGCTCCAGCCCTACCCTCTGTTCTGTTCAAGCTCTAGCAATGCCCTAACCACCCAGCCCAAATATATAACCCCTGGAAACCACTAAAGGGAAAATAATTTTCTACACAATCCAGAAGTCTTTCATTATTTTATGTCTGTCATTCCATGAATTCATAAGGCTTAGGTTCTGGTGACTGGGGCTCTTTTCCACTGACTCACCAATGTGTGCTTCCTTGGGTAGAGTGGGTTTGCCCTCAACTGAATCCAGATAGCTTTTTTCTTTGACTCATTCATTTTCCTTCACACTTTATGTCAGCTTTTAGAATGCTTAATATTCTCAATAAGAACATTGATTCTCCTATAAAGAACTTTAAAAGATCAGACCTCCCAAATTTGAAGACCCAATCCGAAAATGGGCATCTGAAATGAGCAGACATTTCTCAGACAAGGAAGTAGAAATAGCACATAAATACATGACAAAATGTTCAACATCACTGGTCATTCGAGAGATGCAAATGAAAATAAGGCTGAGATTCCACTTCACTCCAGAAAGAATGGCTGCTATCATGAAATCCACCAATAACAAATGCTGGCAGGGCTGTGGGGAAAGAGGAACCCTGCTCCACTGCTGGTGGGAGTGTAGACTGGTGCAAGCACTGTGGAAATCAGTATGGAGATACCTCAAACAACTAGGACTGGAAGTCCCATTTGACCCCACTATTCCCCTGCTGGGGATCTTCCCCAAAGAATTAAAAGAATCATACTACAGTGATATATGTGTACCCACATTCATAGCTGCACAATTTGTAATAGATAAAACTTGGAAACAGTCCAAATGCCCATCAACTGGAGACTGGATAAAGAAAATGTTGTTTTTTAATAAAATGGAGTACTACTCAGCCATAAAAAATGAGAAATTAGAGAAATTTAGAGCTAAGTGGATGCACATTGAGGCCATACTCTTAAGTGAAATAAATAGGACACACATGTATAAATACCCAATAGTTTCTCTGGTGTGAGAAACTGAAAGTGTAAATAAGGACTAAATGTATAATAGGTCATGTGAAATAGGAAGAAAAGGGGCAAAGGGGAAGGAAGTGGGAGGGCTAGAGGAAAGGATAGAAGGGAATGGGATTAATATGAGAAAATGGAAAAATAGGAACAAAATCTTTGTAAATAGGGAGGACTGGAGGGGTTGAAGGGAGGGCTGGGCAAGGGTGAAAAATAAGAACCAAGAGAGACTATGTAAAGGTGCAAATTTCCAATGATGAATGTCATTATATTGTATACCTTAAATGTAACAATGATTGGAATGAAAAATCGATAATGTAAAATAGGAAGAAAAGGTCCAAAGGGGTAGGGGTAGTGGGAGGGGCAGGGGAAAGGAATAAAGCAAAAGGAAAAATGATGAGAAATGGAAAAAATGGAAATAAAGTCTTGTAAATACGGAAGGGTGGAGGGGGTGAAGGGAGGGCTAGGAATAGGGAAAAAATAAGAACCAAGATGCATCATGTAAAGGTACAATTCCCAATGAAAAATGTAATTGTGTTGTATACCTAAAATGTACGAATAAAAGAATTTAATAAAAAAAAAAGAACACTGATTCTCTTGGCAAGAGTCTTGCCTTTAACTTACTTGTTTACATTTATACTGACAGAAATCCAGGTGATACACACATATTATAGTTTTCTAGTTTGGGAATGTTAACAGTTGTGAGTTGAACAATGCCCATTTTTTTGATGTTTTCAGAACGATCTTTCTTCTAGATTCCTATGTATGTGACCAAAGGAACAATTCTATGTTTTCTGAAAGGCTTACAGAACATTTAATGGGTGCCTCTTTGCTTTTATTTAGTGTGGATCATATTTTCAAATTATAGGATGATGGTGGTTCTGGCTGAAGTATTTTCAGTAATAGTAATTAGAACAGATTGCAATAAAAGAAGCCAAATAATGTTTATATTTTTGGCTTTATATCTGTTCCGTAAGAACTCCACCCCTCAACTTTTCCCCCTAAGTTCTGGGAGTCCCTTTATAAATTATCTAGGATGTGCTGTCAAGAAGCTCTGTTATTTGTCCTATAGTGGCTGAAATTTTCTTCTTCTCTTATTCTGACTCTCTCCAAAGATGGTTGAGTTTGGCAGGTGCCTCAGATGTTTGAGGTAATTGACTGATATCTTGGAGAAGTATTCATTTTTGCAGGCATGTGCTTTTGGTTTCTCAGACACAGGTGCACCTCAATTTACAATGGTATTACATTCCTATAAGCATATCCTAAGTTGAAAATGCATTTCTTACACTTAACCTGCCAAGTATCACCGCTAAGCAATGCATGCAGTGTAAATGAGACTGTTTTCCCACTGATCATGTAGCTGTAGCTCACTGCTGCTGCCTAGCATCACAAGATAATATTAGGAAAAAAATCAAATTTAAAATTTGAAGTAGAGCTTCTACTATGTGTGTCACTTTCATAGCACTATAAAGTCAAAAAGTGGTAGGTTGAATCATTGTAAATCAGGGACTATTTGTACTTTAAATATTAGCTTCTACTACTTCTTCATTATGATTCTGAGGGATAAACATGAATTCATAGAAATAGAAATAAAAGGAAAATCAGAATGTTAATTACACTTGGTTCCTCTTGTAAAAACTTGTTCTCAAAACAAATTTGCTCATTTTGATTTCTTTATCTATAACATTGGGACAATAACAATATTTGCCCTCACAGGATGTTTGAGGTTTAAATACAATAATGTACATTAATTAATTTGCTAGTAGAAAGCTTAGCACATATAAAAACCCAATAGTTACTAGCTGCTCTTATTTTTGCTGTTGAACATTAAGTCCTAAACTAAATTTTATGAAAATTTACTTTCCAAATGTGCCCTAGCTACAGATATCCATCTGTGTTTCTCTATATTTCAAGTGCTGCTGCTACTGTTGTTCTTTTAGCTTCTGTACATTGGTGCTTTAAAAACTCTTCACTCAAGTCCTTCATCTCAAAACTGTTTATTGCTTCATTTTAAAATAATAAGAGATAGCAAATTGACAAAAGGCTTCCTTGTTTTCCTAAGGGAAGTAATTATAATTATGCAAAGCAGAAGGTAAAATTATAATTTGCATTATATTTTATTATGCTCTACCAAATATTCATCACAGTATTAGTAAAAGAGCTATAAACCTTAGTAGACTTCCAGAAAATAGCAATGAATGCATTGCTATTGAGGAGAGTCATTATAATGCAGGAAAATGCCTGTTTCATTAAACCTTAAGGGAAATTGCACCGGGTCAGACTTGTGGGAATCAATAGCACCCATTCTTCATCTTACAGGAACAAATGATGCTGAAATGACTCAGATTCATGTACATCATAAATAGCAGTATTGGACTTTGGCTGTTTTTTTTTTTTTTTCCCCTTCTGGAGTTAAGCTTCTCATGTTAGAATTTATGAGATGAAAAAAAACTCAGTGAAGGGGAATCAACTGAGGCCAACTGCTGTGTGGGGAAAAATCAAGAGTTCACATGTTTAGACTTGCCATCCTACATATTTTAATAAATATCAGAGGGGTGATATTAGCAAATGTTTACAATGACAATTCATTTTCATGGTTTGGGCTCATTGACCGAGGCAAAGTAATTAATAGCTTTATTTTATTTTATAGAGTAAGCAGCACATTGTGTGTAATATCTAAACTGTTTAGGTGATTGATGTGTTCATTGCATCTTACGGCTTATGATAATAAGTGCATATATCATACAACACGGCCTAAAACAGGTATGTCCTGTACCACTTTCATCTCACTCTATTTTCATTATAATTTTCTATCCATATACACTGCACAAGATGTACATACTTGACTACTTGCCTGCAAACTTATGTATTTCAAACTACAAATATTGCTGTTTTAGGAGTCTGCTGGGATGGTTTTTCTACTTCACACTCTTTGAAATTGATCCAGTAGGAATAGCATAATATTTCAAACCTCTTTACTGCAATATAAGCATACTAAAAAGACTTTTTATGTTGATGATTGCCTAGTTATACAGACTTACTCAATAATAGTAATAGTCTTAGAAGGGTTCAGAACTCTGATAACCACATATATTTTATAAATGTAAATGTCATTCTTTACTAAGTTCATGGGTAAGGTGGATTTTATTGATGACATTGTGGTATGTGGTATTTGCTTGCCTGCAACTTTCAAAAATTCTTCTATTTTCTTAAAATTCCTGGTAATGAGACTGAAACAAATGTTTAAAAATCAAGATCAAAGGACGGGGGTGGAGTGGCTGGCTATGTCTGTTTCCATAAGAGGGCAGTATAGTATTGGAAAGAAAACATAATAACGTGGAGGTAGTTTCCGGTACCTTAAATTTAAAATTAAACCTTTTCCTGCAAGGGGACTAGATGGTATTTCAAATCACACTAATAAATCTATGGGTTAATAACATGTGAGTCAGAACAGCATGTACCATAATCACCGCTGTTGATCCATTTGTCTCTCTTTGCACAGTATATTGATTTTTTCTCAGAATGTAACAAAGAAAGAACTTTATAAAATTCTCTCATCTTTAAACTCTGCTTGTTAATATATTCCTGTTGCCACTCATCTATTAGTTATTTTCTGACAGGTAACTATTGCTGTTATAATTTAGAATAGTCTTGAAAAGTAGTTGCTGTGTTTCTGGTGAAACTTATTACTGGTAATTGCCAACATAATGAAACGCAAGTACTAGAAGTTTCCAGCTGAGATCAAAAGTGATCATTAACTCACCTATCTGCAAATTGAAGATTTTTGGGACTTGTGTCTTATGGCAATCTTCTTTCTTTCTCACTTTTAAAAAAGCTCTGCTTTCTTCTGTCAGGTTCATAGGTATCAGCTCTCACACATTTAATACATAGTTTCAGGAACATTTACAGCAAATGAAAAGCTATTAATGCTTAAAAATGGGAGTAAAGGGAATTGTTTATACATATCAATTAAAAAAATAAACTAAGCAGGCAATACAACTGCATATAGAATATTTTAGATACCAACAGTTTCTCATTCTCTCTTTGGGATAATGTCATATACTGCCATGGAATCTATGGAATCACAATTCTGATTATTTAGCTCAGACAACTTTCTTCACTCTTGCAAGAAGCAGATTAGAATTTAGTGTTCTTAACAAGCAATGACTTTCTTCCCTTTGCCCATCCTGCTTCACTTTTTTTCTTTCCAAAAGTGGGGATAGAATTTGAAGAGTGATGGGGCAGAGAGGGGCTGAGCTTGGAGTTTGACTCCTTGATACTTCTTCAGGAGGAGGCTGCAGAGGAGCTGAGAAATAAGACACGGCAAAGCAGCTCACAGACAAGAGTGGAAGGTGGCACACATTCTCTCTATGACCAAATTTTAGTCAGAGTCACTCTGTTATGGCTTGTGTCCAGATGTCTCCTCAAAGCCTCCTGTCCTCTTAGGTGGGGCTTTTACAGAGGTGGCTGGATGTAGGGTGTGTGATTGATTCATGGTTCAATGCTAGGCCAGAGGACAATAGGATTAAGGGTGTGAGTGCTACCCACTCTGAGTAGTTTGAATAAGATAAAAAGGGCAAGAAGATGCTATTAAGGTCTCTTGTTCTTTTGCTACTGTGCGGGTGCTATGAACTGTTTATCCTCTGCCCTGGGCCACTCTACCTGTGCCTCCAATTATGGACTGAAAACTCTACAAACCATAAGCTAAATAGACCCTTTCTCCTTTAACTTTGGGTGTCGGATATTTTATCTCAGCAAGGGGAGAAAAGTAGCCAAGACAGACTTTTCTGAATTCTCTTTTCAACTAGGCCCTGACTTTCAGGCTTCTGTGTTCATCTCTGCATTGTTTAATTTTAGCAAAAATCATGGTAAGGCAGTTTGGCCAGACTCCTCTACCCAAGATATTTAGTCAGATTCTTCGTTCTGTTCTCTGGGTGACATCTGATCACTATGGCCTGCCTTCAGCAAGAATCCCACTAAGTTGGTTTAGTCAGAGTCTCTACTTACTTCTGATGTTTCCCTTTAATAATTTTCTACCCAATGACCCAGACGCTGCTCCTGGTCTATAAGTTTTCACTTCTTCATGTTGTATTTGGAGTTGCACTCAATCTTCCCCGAGTGCAGATGCCATTACAGTGGCCCAAACATCTGTCATATAGTATACCCTAGAATAAAGTCTTTCTTAACATCTTTAACAAATAAATGAATAATTTTATTATTTACCAGTTATGTGGCTGTGACTCTGCTAGAATCTATTTAATTACTGAATCCTGGGACTTTTCACTCAAGACTTCAAGTGGGCACCATTGAGTACTTTGCCTTTCCTCCTGCCTGCCTGGTCAGAGAGATCTTTGGTGAGGCTGACTCCTGGACCATTGTTCTAGATAAAGATCTGTTGAAGCTGTTAGGGCAGAGTTTGAAGCTTGATTGTGAGTGACATCTCTAGAGCTGGGTTATAATATTTTCAAAGGAATCTCTTGGGCTAGAAGTTTTTCTTTCTGTTACTATAGCTTGAGTGAGGCTAAATCTCTACTCTTCTGCTTCTCTCACGGGAATACTTCAGTTGGCCAAAAAGCCCCTCTTCTTGAACTTTTTCAGGTACAATACATCTGCTCCCTTCACTTTCTTCTTGTTGGTATGGTTTTGCTAAGGATGATTTAGACCTTTAGTACTCTTTTTGGAAAACTCCAGATGAGTCCTTGCCACTTCTGCTCCTTTTACCACCCTAGAATCGGTCTCCTCTTTAGCTGCCTCACACCCTGGAATATGCCATCTGCAAATCCCTGCTTCCTTTTTTCCTTCTGTCCACTCCTGCCAGATCATATCGCATCCCACTCCAGCCCCTCAGTCACTTGAATTTTAGATCATCTGATCTGACTGGGGACTATCGAGTGTCTCAAGGTCTCCTAAAAGCAATGATCTGGGGCTGAAAAGGAAAAGGATAATTGGAAATAGTCTGAATATTTGTCAATTCAGATGAGCTTTGGAGTCATCCAGAAAGCCACAGGAAAATAAAGATATCTGTTTGGCAGTGATTATAGTTTATATAGGAGTAGAAAAGAATGTGTTTTGATAACATTTTTAAACTCAGGGATAATGTAATAGATCTAATGTAATAGAAGTTCTTATAAGTGCATACTTTAGGTGGGTGATTTTAATTATTGCCTTAAAATTTAGAAAGTAGAAATTCTTCAGTTAAAGAATTTATTGAATTATATATTAACATATAAATCAGAACAAAATTGGACAGAATTTAACTACTGCTAATATCTCTAGAACAAAATTTCTATTTTTTTCATGTTTATCATACATTTCCTCAAAGTGTTGAAGTACTTGTTACATCTTTTCATTTAGAAAACCTACACATTTTAATATATCCTACTCTTCTAAAGTTAATATTATTTTGCTTAGTATTGGTGCAAATGAATTCTTCACTTAGCCATTTAGCTGACATTTATTGACTACCTGCCATTTGCCAGCTCTGTGTTGATGTGTACTGAAGCTTATGGCAGAATATGAATAGTTTATTTGGGAACACTTTTAATCGGTTATTCTCTAAGAAGTTATTGGTTTTAACTAAAAGGGAGGCACTTGAGCTCTAGTAGAGATGGCAAGAGAGACCTCCTGAAGGGTTTTAAACACAGAAATCTGAAGTATTGTTGTGAAGGTGTAGTCCTGTGCTTGTCAGGAGGATTCATTACAATTCCTTCCAGGTGTAAGACTTTGTATTGAATTCTCTGGAATAACAATCTCTTTATCCACATTGGTAATTCCATATCTCATCCTACACTTTTTCTAATTAATTTTTTTTCCTTTTCTCTGTATAGCTTCTGTGGATTTGCAAAACAAAACAGCAGAATGAATATGGCTTTAAGGAAGGACTGGAGCCACTTTCAAATCCCTATGTTCTATGTTGTTGCTATGGAACTGATTTATCTTTTGCATCATTTTACAGAAATCATTTTATTTCATATGTTTTAGCCACACTTTTAAATGGTTTCTTTTCACAGTGTCTTTCCATAGTAAGACCCTCGTCACAGATATTATTTGAATACCAGCTGATAGCCTTGATAGTGAAAGACAGAAAATAATGTCTCAGTTTATGTTTCTATCTGAGGAAAAATGCTTTGCTCATTTATACCTAGTTTGCATTTGGCACTTGAGTGCATTGACTGAGTCCTCCGCTATTCACTTTGACAAATACATTTAAGTCAAATCTAATGCTGATATTAAACATAAGAAATTCCCAGTCATTAATGACTTTAATTTTGTTAGAATATTTAGAAACAAGTAATTGTACTTGACAAGAGAAACATTGGTACAATTTAATTTCATAATTTAACAAAATCTTATTTTGGATATTGTTTTCCTTCATTCTTATTATCTACATAGAATCTAGTTCTTTCTAGTAAGATGTAACTTGCTATTATTTCCTTAAATAGAAAGAAATTCTTTTTCTTCTTGCTATTTTAAAAATATAAATGAAAACTGAAAGTATAGTTTGATAAAAATTATATTCAATGAAAACTGATTTGCAGAAATAACATATAAAATATGATATGTAACATTATTCTGAACATATATATCAATATTAGTATAAACTTTGGGTTTGAAAATATATCTATTTTATATAGACCACTGAAATTCATAGCCCATACATTATCTAAGCAAAATTATTTTCCTCCAGGTATTCCTTTCTTTGTTAAAAAAAATACTTGCATAAAGAAATTTAAAGACTTGGCAGTTTTTGGATTGGAAATATAAATGAGAGACGCTATACAATAAGTCTTCATTGATTTATAAGTGAGAAACAACTTCCATAAATAATCCAGACATTTTCCCACCTCTATTTAGGATTGGCTAAACTGATTTAGACAATAATTTAATAAGTGTAAATAAGGACTATGTAGCGTGTAATTTTTAAAGTGTAAATAAGGACTGAATGGTATAATAGATAATGTGAAATAGGAAGAAAAGGGGCAATGGGGAAGGGGACGTGGGAGGGGTAGGGGAAAGGAAAGAAGGGAATGGAATTAATATGAGAAAATGAAAAAAGTGGAAACAAAGTCTTTGGAAATAGGGAGGGGTGGA
>NW_004624769.1:1834177-1847581 GCF_000247695.1 Heterocephalus glaber
TGTAAATAGGGAAAGGTGGAGGGGGTGAAGGGAGGGCTAGGAATGGGGAAAAAATAAGAACCAAGATGCATCATATAAAGGTACAAGTTCCCAATGAGAAATGTAAATGTGTTGCATACCTAAAATGTACCGATAAAAGAATTTAAGTAATAAAAAAAATAAAAAAAATAAAGAGCCGCTTTAGGGTAGAATGCAGAAGGTGTCCACACATTTCTATACAATAATAGTTTTATATTTCTTGGTAAATGGATGAGCTTTCATAAGAGTTCAATGTTATTTTCTATGCTTAACCTTTTTTTGCATATAAGAAAGCCCATGGGAACAGCTTGTTTTAAAAATAATCCTTCTATTAATAGAGGCGATAACTGTATGTGTTATATTCAAGCTACTTAAATTCCCTTCGGGTTTTTATTATTAGTTATTTAATTACAAATTCCATTTCTATTTGTGTTTTAATACCCTCTGTTAACATCTGTAGTCACAGTTGTTGACTAATAAGATAGTTCCCAATATGTCGAAAGTAAAAATTTTAATAAGTCATTAGACGATCTGTGTGATGGTTTATGCTTTTATCTTGTGTTGCTTTTTGTACTAAGCTGTTCACTTTTATAATTTTGTCTGGGATTAGGTTAATCCTTCACCTTGATAATGGTTAGTGCTCAATATGGCTTTGAAGGATCCCAATCTCAGCCATAATAAAGACAAGAGTCCCCACTTCTATTCACATTCTTGCCATACAAAAGGATTCTTAAATAAAATAATAAATCAATTAATAGTTCATATAAGTGGAATCATGGAGCATTTATCCCGTGATTGGCTTACTTTACCTAGCAATATGTCTTCAAGATTCATCCATTCCATTTATAGGAGACAGAGGTACCTAAAACTAAAATCATAGAAGCAGAGAATAGAATTGTAGGTGGCAGGAATGGGAGGGAAAGGGGAATGAAGAGTTGTTGCTCAATGGGCATAAACTTTCCAACAATGAAGATCAAAAAATTTTAAAGATCTGAGGTACAACAGTGCCCATAGTTCATAACACAGTATTGTACACTTAAAAATTTAAGAGAGTAGATCTTATTTTAACTGTTCTCACCAGAAAAGCCAAGACAAATAAAACAAATACAACATAAAGAACACTAGGAAAGTTTTGGAGATGATAGGTACTTTCAATAACTTTATTGAGTGTTACTATCACAGTTGAGTATGTATGTCCAAATTTATCAAATTATGTGTATTAAACATGTGCAGCTTTTCTATGTATGACTTACACTTCAACAAAGCTGTTAAAATTAATTGATATCAAGATAAACTTAAAACATTTTGCTACACAAAATGTGAGATTTAAAGAAATATGAACTCTGGCTGAAAGTTAGTGAGATCTCTAATTCTACCTTCTTTTCTTGTTCTCATCTACCTTATGATGGGTCTGTGTAGATGTGAATAAAGCAAACTCATTTTGAAACTGTCTTGATTTTGGGTCTTATCTTTTCATGACCTAGAACAAAAAACTGTTTTTCATTTATAGCCCCAAATGGTTTCCTCTCTCTTCTAGGCTGTCTGCTCTCAGGGGAAGGTCCTTCTCAGTGTTTTTTTGTTTTTTGTTTTTTTTTGGATTCCTCATTAGGTTTCTACTATGTTTCTGAGAATTCCTTTTTTTCTCCTTCATATATCTTTTACTGCAACAGAAAGGGGGAAGAAAGGGGGAAGTTGTATAAGTTGTTCTGTGTGAATCCTCTCATGATTTTATCACCACAGTCACCAGCTTCCTTGCAGTTTCATTTCAATGTTCTTTTACCTTAGTTAGTGTGTTCTTGCTAATTTAAAAATAAGGATATGAGTTACTCATTAAATTCTGCTCTGTTGGTTCCCACAGCAATGGTCTTAAAAAGGTTTCTAGATCATTTACAAACCTGCATTGGATTTAATCTTCTTTTAGTTACAGTCCAAGCCTCTTACATGAATTTTTAAAGCATATTTAAGTCTAAAATAATTCATAGTTTAGAAACAGAGATATAAATTGATTTTGAAAAGAAGAACCTTCAGTTTTCTAGTCATGTAGACTTACTACCTGAGAGATTGATTGATGACTTCATTTTTTTTCATTATGTTTATTGGTACATTTTAGGTATACAATATGATGACATTCATCATTGGGAATCTGTACCTTTACATTATGTATCTTGGTTCTTATTTTTTCCCCCTTCCCCTGCCCTCCCTTCAACCCCTCTACCCCTCCTTATTTACAAAGACTTTCTTTCCATTTTTTCCTTTTCTCATATCTATTCCTTTTTGAAATACATCTTATTGAAATTTGTCTGAAGGTTTTGGTTTGGTTTGTAAGTTATAATATTGAGTGTTACTTTCTTAGGTAGTTTAGTCACTAGAAAGTTTATAATGCAATGAGAGAAGCAGGTGATGAATTCATTGATGTTGAAATATTTACTAAATATAATTGATATTTTCAAATTTACATCTATTAGACTGGCAAAATAAAATCTGAGCTCTCTATTCCTGAGGGATCCTATTTTTTGCTATGACCAGGAAATGCTGACTGCTCACAGCTGCATTGTTCTTTATCAAGTCTTCTTGCTTTCTTGCTTTCTATACCAGTCAAGTCATCTGGTTCCCAGGAATAAATTATTAGCTTTAAATCTATTTATGACAGCTGTGCATACTTTTGTAATTCAATATTATAGGAAACCTTCAATAAATTGCATAGTGGGACTCATGGATTACTGAAAGAAAGGTGTTTGGGGACTTCAACCAATGCAGTCAGTCTTAAAGAAAAGAGCCCATGTTCTGTATAAATATGTTGATAAATGTTTGTGTTTTTACATAAAATGGAGAAATTAAAAATGTGTATGTTTTTACTCCTCTTTCTAACTACTCTTTTAAATTAACCCAGTATTTGTTTTGCCTATGTATGTTAAGGACTTTTATAATGACATGTTTTTTCTTATAAATTGGCAGCAAACTAAGTATCAACAGATAAATGATTAAAAACATATATATCACATTTTCTTTATTCATATATAAATGTGACATATGATATATATATGCAAGATGGAATACCACTCAGTCACATTATAATGGAATAGTATCCTTATGCATATATAATTAATGGGATACTATTCAGCCTTAAAAAATAAGGAAACTTGGGCATTTGTAACAATATGTATGAACCTGGAGGACGTTGTCCTAAGTGAAATAAGCAAGGCACAGAAAGGCCAATGCTGTATGATCTGTCTTACATGTAGAATCTAACAATGTTTAACACGCAAAAGTAGAGTAGAGTAGTGATCACCAGAGGCAGGAGGCAGAGATGGGGAATGAGGGGGTGTTCAAAGGGCACAAGGTTTCCATTAGATAGGAAGAATAAATTTAAGAAACCTATTGCACAGCATAGTGATTATAATTAATAATGATGCATTGCATAATTAAAACTTGTTAACAGTAGATTTTAAATGTTTTCACTACAAAAAAAGACCCAATAAATGTGTGAAGTGATGGATAGGTTAATTAGCTTGATTTAAACATTCCACAATGTAAACATGTATCAAAGGATCACATTGTTCCCCATAAATTAATATAATTATTATTTGTCAATTAAATGAGATAGCTTCAAGGAAGGGAGAAATGAAGTGGGGTGGTAATGTACTGATAAGGGTTTGCTTTGCATTTTTCAAAGCCTTTTCTTAATAGTTATCTTATAGGAAATACACAGGAACTTCAACAGTTTATAGGAAAACAACAGTCTGCTTCATAGGAATGTAAAACTCTCCAAGTTTAAAATGGAGTCAAGTCGGTGGTGGCTAATTCATCCTGAACATAGGTCTGAGACTTGTTCCTTATTAACTCCTCACAGGCAGACTCTTTTGATTCTGCAATGGCAATAGCTGTAAACTGGGAGTCTGGCAAATTCCAAGCTTCAATGTATTAGCTTGCTTCTTTGCATGTCACAGTGGTAAGCTGGGTAGTGGGCAATGCTTTCTTTTCTGGCTTGCAGTCTTATTTTGGGATTTAATGAGATAATGGAATTGGACATACTGTGCTAGAAGGAAAGGCATACACACAAGCCATGTGTGCTGTTTGCTGTATGTATGAGATTAGGATGCAGTGGACATTTTATGATTTTGTCCAAACACAGACTTTTGAAGAGGGTGTTTCTCTGCTGTTAACATATTTTAGATGAATTGCAGAACACCCTTTAGGGACTTGAACATCAATCCGTAACTTACTTTTCCACTTCAGCCCAGCTGGCACAGTGGCACTCTCTCTACATAGCCAAAGTGAAGAAAACTACTCAAGGTTGTCACTTCATTAGAGAATCTGCTGCCTGTTGTCTTTTTGCAAATTTTTGCTTTGTTTTCTGTCATGGTGATTGAGGTCTAAGAGGTCTTCTCATCTTGATAATTTTGCTAAAATTATCTCAAAGAGTGTCAATAACTAGAGTAGATGTTAAGATGTATAATAGATGTCATTGTAGATAAATGTATGTTAAGGTCTCATTTAAAAAGACAATAGAGGCCAGGCATGCAGGCACATGCCTGTAATCTCAGCACTCAGGAGGATGAGGCAGGATGACCCCTGCAAGTTCTAGGATGAGAACTTTGGTTCCCTCAAATTAATAATACAGCAGATAGGAAGGAAGGTCCACATTCTCCACTTCTCTGGACTTTCATCTTAGTAATTATGAAGAGTATTGCAGTTGATACATCTGCCTGATATTATAGGCTAAGCTTTTGGAAGAACTTCTCAGCAGATTTCATTGGTAGCATATTAGCACAAATTTATTGAACATAAAATAATAAAAATTGAGTTGAAAGTTATGATTTGGATCTTAAATGTTCCCAAGAGGTCCATATACGAAAAGCTTGATTGCCAGCCTGTGGTGCTATTGAGAAGTGGTGAAACATTTAGGAGTGGGCTTAGGAGAAGGAAGTGAATTTAGTAGAAGTTCAAGGGAGGATACCCTTGAGCGAGATATTGAGATGCCAGTCTCTTCTCTGTATTTGACTTCCTGGCTGCCGTGAGGTAAACATTCCTCTACTACTTGCTTCTTGTCATTATGTACTGTGCCACACAGGCCCAAACTGACAGGTCAAGCAACTATACATTGAAACCTCTGAAACTGCCAGCCTTATTCCAAGTTAATTTTCTCAGGAGTTTTGTTACAGCAGTAAAAAAAATGACAAAGATGTTGTTTTCACTCATTAGGCTAAGCAAATTCATTAAACAAATTTTGGTAAGTAGAGGCTAGTTGGAAGTTTCTATCATTTCTCTAGGCAAGGATTAATTTAAAATAATTAAAATAGAGGAAGTCAATTGTTCATTGGTTTAATTATTGTTTAATAGATGCACAATGAGGTCATAATTTGTGTGTCTTACTGCTGGGCCTCTCTGAAACATGGGTGGTACATGCATGACTGTCCCATAAAGTGGCTTGGGGCAATCACATTGGGTGGTAGAAGCCAGTGGGAATGTGTTAAAACATCTAACAGAGAAGAAACAGCTCCCTGTAACTGTTCAAGATCAGTCAAATAAACAGATCTCTTGGTAAGAGTATTAGATTGATTCTAGCATTTTTATAGTTCATAATATCCATTTAATTCACAAAAACACCAGAAAAAGAGATGTTTGAATTTGTCTATCTCTAATATTTTGTTATCTAAAGCTATTTGTTTTCCTGATGAGTTAAAATACTTATGCTGTTTTAACCTCCAATAATATGTATAGTATATAGTTTGTAAAATCTGAAATTTTATTCTGACTTTCATGTGAAATGAATGCTTTATCTAAACACATGAGAAATACAAACTTAAAAGTTGTCTTGCTTTGGCTGTTTATATACTCAGTTACTGTGGTCAGACAGACTGACTTGTTACTACATATGAATCTGGTCAGCCCAAAGCTTGGCCTTTTTGCTACCCTGGGGGAAAGTAAGCAGCCTTTGCCTCAGAGCAGATGTTCTTTTTTTTGTCTTGATCCCTTTTATTAGGTACTCAGACATTACACTTAGGTTCCGAATCCAGTTCCTTAATGGCAGAATCCCATGCCTTCTTGGTTCATGCTTTTATATTTCTGTGGGTCCCAGGTCCCTGAGAGACAAATACAAACTCATTGTCATTCTCTCTTTCCTGCTTGGGCTACTCTAACAGACTTTTGATATTTGTAAGAATTATCCACCCTACCATCCCATTCCCAGTCTCCTCTACTGGGTTCACAGTCCTGATGTCTTATGGGTTCCACTACCCTAATGAACTTCCATTATTCATGTCTTTCTCTGGATTGTCTGATGCTCTATCCAAAGGCTGTTAGAATTATTCTCCTCCTATATCTCAACCTTATCAACTAGATTCACCATCCTATTGAATCATTCTCTTGGCCACTTAGCCTGACCCATTAGAAAGACAAGTTTCTTGACAATAATTAACTTTAACATTTTTGTTGATCAGGTTTTCAAAGCTGAGATGACATAGGTTTACATTACAATCATCATAATTGTTTTCCACCTGCAGAATAGAAAGGAAACACTTAGGTTTAAAACAGCACTGAGGTAACTATGGAGATTTTATTAAAAATTCTTTATTATTTTTTCATTACTTTTTAACAGAGTATAATTTATTTTTTCATTACATTTTTCAGGTCAAAAAACAAGGGATCAAAAGGAAAAGAAAAAAGGATATTAAAAGTGAGCTAACAACACAAAGATATATTAAAGTGTAATCAAAACATTTTAATTAAAAAAGGCTTTAAAAAGCTAATTTTAGCTTTTTCACTTATACTCAACAAAACTACATGTAGCCATTATTTTTATATCAAGTTATGGGTGAGGTGTAATAAAAAACACCCAGGTGCTTATTTAATAATTCATTCAAAAATATATAAATATCTAAAACAAAGCTCAAGTTTTCTCTGTGGTCTCACCTCTTAAATTTAATCACAAATATCTGCAGATTATTCCCAGACCCAACGGAAAAATGAGTTGCTTTTTTTTCTAGTAGAAAATACTGTGGAAAGCCAAGTGATGTAAACTGAAAGTTTTTGCTGCCCAAGTTTTCCTTAGTAATGGAGTTTGGTTTATCTATACTGCCTTTCAGCACATTTTGTGTTTATAGCATCGGGAGATTTGAAGGGTCCAGGAAATAATAGGTTCATATTTTTATTATATTGTTTCTCTTTTTTTCCCTTTTATTTTGGAAAATGTCTACAACTACATAAATCTGTTTATTTTATTTCATTTTTTTGGTCAAGATATGACTATTGTACTCTGACTTTTCAGTTCTTGTTTTAAGGATGAATGTTTTAATGAAATTTTTTGCAAAAATAATTTAAAATTTTAAAATAGAGAATATTTTTCCCCTCTGGTTTCTGTTTTATGTAGGCCAATTATTTTATTTTGTCAGTTTGGTTGTGGTCAAGAGGTTTTTAACCTTCTCAGTTGACTAAAATTTAGGTGGGCTTCTTCTTTCTCCTTGGCCACTAACCACCCTATTTATTTTTTTCAGGACTTACTTTAGAATATTGGTAATTATAAATTTTTTCTTTGTTCCTGTGAGACACAATCTTTGAAGAAGCCAAAGCCCTTAGCTAGTTGTATTTTATTTTATTTTATTTTAGGAAGGGTCTCCATATAGTTCATACTGGCCTTGAACTCTCAGGAATCCTCCTGCTTCAACCTCCTGAGTGCTACTATAGGCATGTGTCCTCATGTCTGGCTATCTTTAGCCAGTTTTAGAAAATAGGAATGTCTTTTTCCAGGCCTTGGGCACCATCTCTTGGAAATATCACCATCCAGAAAGATACCTCCCAGACTCTGTGGCTGAGTAGGAGTCAAACTTCTGATGGGCACCTTGCTCCAAGTTATAAAACCACATGTTTTCCTGAACATAGGGCAGAAACCTTACTTGTCCTTAGGGTAAGCCCCACTAGCAAACACACATGGAATTAGACCTCCTCTCATTTTTTTTTTTTTTTTTTGGATACTGGTGACCTTTACAATTCTTAAATAAGTCATCCTTGCCAATTTAATGTTGTCTGATGCAATTTTTCACTTAGATATTTGTTTCTAATCAATCTACTGTCTTTTGAAAATAGTCTTAATGGATCCATAATTTACACATCATAAGCTATCTGCTTTTAGTTGTAAAAATCAATGATTTTAAATAATTTTACAACTTTGTGCAACTATCACAGCAATAAAGTTTTTGAATATTCCTATTACTCCAAGTAGATCCCTGTTGTCCATTTGGAGTCAATATATCATTGTCTATTACTTTTATCTTTTTGATTTTCTTCATGTCTGGGTAATTTTTGGTTGTCTGTTGGTATTTAAATGTGAAAGATAATTTCCTGTAGATTCCCTTAGATATGCTTCCCCTAAGGAACTCTCCCCTGAATGCAAGTCTGGCTGGCAGTTCTCTGGCAAGAGTGGGGCTTGTCAAAGGGCAAGATTTATTTTAAATTGAGCATAGGTAGGCAGCCAACTATACAGTTAAAGACCTGCAATGCTTTTCTTTGATCACCACATTTTGTTCCAGTGATACCTAGTTTTTCCCCAGGAAAATGTACATGTTTTAAAACCAACTGTTGTCTTACCTTCTTACCTCAGATGGAGAAGGAAGCATGAAATTTGTGCATGCAGGAAAGAGAGATGGGGGGGAGAGAATGTAGAAGGCAGAATTAAGAAAAAATTGACATAACTATTTCAAAGACATTAATTTCAATTATTTTGCTTGTTTCATCCTAACTTCATGCTCAAAAAGAATCTGTTGTTCTGTTTCCAGCCCTGTGGGTTCTGGTGCTGCCTTTCAGAAGAATCAGATGGGCACCTTGGCACAGGAACAAGCCTCCTCATTATAATACTCTGGTACAAGGGAGGCAGCACATGGGAGGGGGAAGTCTCAGGTCTACTGAAACAAAGGACAAAGATGTCTGTTTATTGTGTTTAAAGGGTTGCAGGTGTCTGATCTTTTGATGCCATCACATCTAGAGCTGGAGGTGTAGTCACACCTGTGCTCATCATCATGCCTCTTCATGCACTTCATGTCTCATTACATCTTAAGTCTCCACCTTGGATGTGAATTATACTATATTAGTAGAGTAATAAAATATGTTAGTGGCTATTCTACACATGTGCATGTCTTTTACCACCTGGAATTTGCCCCTCATTGTCTGAGAAAGTTTATAATGGGATTTTGGAGCAGAGCAGATCACTCCCTTGCCTCAGAGAGGCTGGTTTTAATGATTTTTTAAAAAAGTTTCCTTGGCTCTGGCCTCTTGATGTCTACCCTGGTCACATAGACTTTGAAGGCTGAGTTGACTTTCCACTGTTCCATTTCCAGGTGTATTATCTATAATCTAAAAGGTGCTATATCTATCCATAGCACTTTTTAACTCCCAATTGTTGGTATGCTTGTTAAGCCCATAAAACTGAAGCCTACCTTAGCTCTCTTAATTCTACCTGGGAAAGCAACTTCCATCTCCACAAAGTGCCCACTTGTATGTATTTTGATCTGAGGTTTTCAGATCTTTTTTGCTGTTGTTAGCTTTATTTTAATTTATTAATTAAAAATAAAAATTGTGTATTTATTATGTATGACATGTTTTCAAATATGTATAAATTGTGGAATGACTATTCAGTTAACATATGCATTACTTCATATACTTATTGTTTTCAGATGGGAGCAATTAAAATCTACTCTTCAGCACTGTTCAAGATGTTTTCTTAAATCAATAAATACTCTTCCTTTTATCTTTGTTTTCCATAAATGTTTAAAAATCTCTAGACTGTTGATGATCCATTATGTTCTCTACTGTTGTGACTTATTTTCCTTTACTATAATTTTAGTATTATCTCAGATATTGGGAGGTAATTGGATGTATTCTGTGCCATCTTGAATTGCAGTTCAGTTTTTTTCTAAGAAACGATACTGAAATCAGATTATAATTATTTCAATAAGATGCCTCTGGCAATATAGTGGCTAGGTAGTTTGCTCAAAGTTTGGATTAAAAAAAAAATATAAGTTCTTTTCTTTTTATTTTGGTACTGGGGATCGAACTCTGGACCTTGCGCTTGAGAGGTAGGCAGTGGAACCACTGAGCTAAATTACTGGCCCCATAAAACCAATATAAGTTCTATATATGGAACTTATGGAAGAAGACATGACAAGATAAAAATTTTAGTTCAAAATATATTTGAGATCAGAAACCCAGAAAGGTAAGTGTAGCAATGGAGTTGATTTTGCCATCAGGGTATTTGCAATTTAATTTTTCTGATGTAGCAGTAATGGGATCAAAGTGCCAAATGTTTCTCAGAAGACAAAGACTAGAATTCTATTAAATTGGAAGTCTGATATGAGAACTTTAGAAAGCTGGAATTTAGCTGGTATATGCCTTCACTGTGAGGTAAAGAGGAAGATCCCCCCTTCCCCTACTTTCCCTACTTTCTGGGAGCTTCAGAAATTTAGCCTTGATGCATTTTAAAGAATGGGATGGGAAACTGAATTGAGAAGTTGTAATCTCAATCCAGCATGGATTTAGTTTGCAAAGGTAAATATTTTGGATTATCTGTAAAATCCTAAATCATAGATTTATTGTATTTCATTGATTCTGTGATAATTAATTCTTTTACATTTTAATATAAAATTTCACTTTACAGTAAACACAATTTAAATGCAATCATATGTTAAAATTTAAAATATCCTAGTGGGAGCTAAAGCAAATCCTCTCTGGAGAATTCAACTTTATCCACATTTCAGAGAATTCACACAAATACTTTTCAGGAAAATAGGTAGTACCTTACTATAAATAATTACTTACCTTAAAAGAAAAAAGATATATCATGTGTGATATAAAAGATACAATTGTAAATTGATTAGATTATTAGAAATCAACAGATTATTAGAGAAAATAAATTTTCAACGACTGTGTTTAAACAAGTAACAGACATTTGAAAATACCTCCAAGGATCAGGAAATTGCAGAAAATAAAACAAAAAAAGGTCTAACAGATTTGAAAACGAGATTAATAGACAATCCAGAAATGCCTTGAATTTCTTTATTTATATAGAGTAGTGTTTTCATTTTTCCCTTAATGATAACAGAATGAGATTTTTATTTCTCACTCCATACAATTTTGACTTTCTGATGTCACTCTTCAAGATCAGAGGACATTTGCCTTTTAAAGAGAAATCCTGTGAACATTTTGCTTATGTTAGCTACCGTAACATAGTCCTTGTTTGTATAAGACTGTGTTGTTTCTTATTTCCACATAGAAAAAAACACTCATATTTTCAACTATGGGCTGTTTTGGTCATTTTTCAGTGTTATTTTCTGTCCTGGAAGTATGAAAAATGGCCTTGTGACACATTAGTTGTATGTGTGGACAGCAATATTTCTTCTGTAAGTGATATATTCAAGACTATTGATGTTATATATTGAGTCTAATCTCACTAACTTGGAAATGTCTACCTTCCATTTGAAGTGCACACACTACATGGAAGATGAAATTTAGAGTACTGTTTGAGGGTGTTGCTGGTAGCAGCATTGGTTGGAAAATAAAACAGAGGAGGCAACAAATGGGGCTTCTTTCCTGGGTGTCAATTTACTTTATATGAAATTCCAGTCCCATTTTGTACAAAAATGTGAGCTGGAAACATATTAGCTGTTAGATAATTTCAGTACAGAAAAATGCTAGAGATCATCCATTGTATTCCTGGTGTTTAAGTGTCACCATTGTGTATGAACGATTACATCTCAGAGAAATTATTTTGACTTATTTGCTTCCAGTTCTGAATCTTTTTGTAGTTGAAAATGGTACAAAAATGACAAATCTTTAAGAAAAATCTTCTTTTTGTCATCAAGGCCATTTCTACAAGCTATATTGTACAAAGACGATCTTTTTCTTAAAGCAAGTTGTTTCTGTAGAGGAAAAATTCTCTGTAACCTTTTTGGAGTTGATGGACATGGTTTGTTTTCATGCCTTACTTGTCAGTAATTTTTTTGGAATCACAAAGTGAGTCAAATGCATTTTCTGTAATTTTTATTTGTCTTAGGCATTGGTGAGTAAAAATGACAAATGTCATCTTTGATGGCTGTTAAATTTCTATGTCTTCTTTATAACAAATGATAAATGAAGTTTGTTTTTCTCTTAATGTGACAGCCTCTTTTTGTCAAAGGATTTTTTTTGGATACTTCAATAAATGTGTGACAAATACAGCAGAATTTTTAATTGTCTTGAGGAATTTCCAAAGTTTTTAGACCTCAAAATCATATCACTCACCATAATCATGTAAAGGCTTCAGAAGTGGCTAGGAGAATGAGGAATAGATAGTCTACACTTCCCTAGTACTAGGGACTGTTTCCAATCAAATAAAGTCACAAGCCAAAGGTACAAACTGTCACAGCCACAAGTATTGGTAGAGATGTAATATTATAAGTCAACTGTGTCAGTTAAGATTCTTTTTTTTTTAAAAACAAAAAAGTCTTTTTTTTTCCTTTTAGTTTATTGGTACATTTTAGGTATACAATATAGTTACATTCATCATTGGGATCTTGGACCCTTACATGAGTATCTTGGTTCTTACTTTTTTCCCCATTGCCCTGCCCTCCCTTTACCCCCTCAACCCTTCCCTATTTACAAAGACTTTGTTTGCATGTTTTCCCTTTTCCCATATTTTTTCTTTTCCCTTCTTTCCTTTCCCCTACCCTCCTACTTCCTCTACTCCTTTAGACATTTTCTTCCTATTTCACAATATCAACTAAAAATTTTGATTCTTATTTACACTTTTAATTTTTCACACCAGAGAAACTATTTGGTATTTACATATATGTGTCCTATTTATTTCACTTAAAGAGTATAGCCTCAATGTGCATCCACTTAGCTACAAATGTCTCCAGTGTCAATTTCTTTATGGCTGAGTAGTACTCCATTTTATTAAAAAACCACAACTTCTTTATCCGGTCTCTAGTTGTTGGGCAATTGGGCTGTTTCCAAGTTTTAGCTATTAAAAACTGTGCCGCTATAAACTTGAGTGCACATATATCACTGTGGTATGATTCTTTTAATTCTTTTGGGAAGATACCAAGTAGAGGACTAGCTGGGTCAAATGAGACTTCCAATCCTAGTTGTTTGAAGTATCTCCATATTGATTTTCACAGTGGTTGCACCAGTCTGCACTCCCAGCAACAATGAAGAGGGGTTCCTTTCTCCCCAAAACCCCACCAGCTTTTCTTATTGGTTGATTTTAAGATAGCAGCCATTCTTTCTGGGGTGAGGTGGAATCTCAGCATTGTTTTCATCTGTGTCTTTTGAATGACCAGTGATGTTGAACATTTTTTCATATGTTTATTTGCTGCTTTTACTTCTTTGTCTGAGAAATGTCTGTTCATTTCAGATGCC
>NW_004624769.1:1851363-1870660 GCF_000247695.1 Heterocephalus glaber
GCTTGTAGAATTTTGTTCTTCTGTTGGATTTCTGGAATCCTAACTATTATATGCCTATGTGTAGATTTTTTTTGATTAAGGTTAGCTGGAGTCCTATATGCCTCACTTATCTGTATGTCAAGTTCTTTTCCCCTCCTTGGGAAGTTTTCTGCTGTCACTTCTGTGAACAGTTTTTTATGTCTTCTGCACTCTCTCCTCTTTCTTCATTGACTCCAATCAGTCTTATGTTATTCTTCTTCACATCATCTAGCAGCTGCTGGATTGATTTCTCATGTTCCTTTACAATTTTAAAGTAATTTTTCTTTTCCCGGTCACTAATTGCGATCTTATCTTCTATATGTGAAATTCTATCCCCACATTGGTTCATTCTGCTGTGCAGACTTTCGATGGAGTTTTTAATCTGGAAATATGTTTGCATCTGTTTTATGGATTCAATTTGTTTCCTATGTTGGGATTCCAACATGTTCCTCAGCTCCTCTATTTTTTTATATGAATCGTCTCTAGATTTATTAATCATGTCTTGGACAATGGGCATGATCTTTGCTGTTATGTGAGAAATTACTTCTGATTTCATTTTTTCCAGCTCCTCTTTCTATGCTAGTTCAGGGAGTCCAGGTGATTGAGTATCAGTGTTCCTTTCCCTTTGGGGTTGCTGTAGATGATCTGGAAGTCTGGTTCTGTGGCTTGTTTACTTGTCTTCTCATTTTGAAATGAGGAGGGGTGGTTTAGGGTGTGTCTGTGTTCCTGTAGCCCTCACCGTTCACCTTCTCTGGGTTCAGAGCCATGGCACTCCTACCTGGAAGGCTTCTGCTGCCTGGGAGCCATGGTGTGCTGGTCTGGAGGTCTCCTCTGGGCTCGGAGCCATGGCACACCTACCTGGAAGCTTCCTCTATGCTGGGAGCTGCAGCACTCCTACCCAGAAGCTTCCTGCTGCTTGCAAGCCATGGTGCACCAATCTGGAGGTCTCCTCTGGAAGAATCAGAATACACATTCTTTTCAGATGCACATGGGTCATTTTCCAAAATTCAGGGAGTCTATGTGGTTGAGTATCAGATTGTTCCATCTCGTTTCCTTTTGGGGTTGCTGTAGGTGATCTGGAACTCTGTTTTTGAGGGTTGTTTATGTTTCTTCTCATTTCCACAGGGGAGGGGGGGTGCTTCTGGCACCTGCGCGGCTCACCTTCTCTGCCCTAGGGATGGCAGCGGGGGAGCTTCCTTCCAGGTGCTGGGACCAGCTCACCTTCTTTCTGTATTACATTTATTGATTTGTGAATGTTGAAACATTCTTGAATCCCTGGGATTAATCCGACTTGGTCAGGGTGCATGATCTTCTTGATGACCCTCTGTATTCAGTTTGCCAGTATCTTGTTGAGGATTTTTGCATCTATGTTCATTAGGGAGATTGGCCTGTAGTTCTCTTTTTGGGTTGGGTCTTTCCCTAGTTTTGAAATCAAAGTAACACTTGCTTCCAGGAATGAATTTGGGAGTATTGCTTCCCTTTCAATTCATTGAAAAGTTTAAAGAGAAATGGCAATAGTTATTTTCTAAATGTTTGTGGAATTCAGCAGAAAAGCCATCAGGACCTAGGCTTTTCTTTGTTGGTAAGTTTTTAATTATGTTTTCCATTTCACTCATAGTAATTGGGGTGTTTAGAAGTTTTATATCTTCTTCATTCAACTTTGGTAATTCATATGTATGTAGAAATCCATCCATTTCTTCTGTGTTTTCCATTTTATTAGAGTACAGGTTCTCGAAGTAGGTATTTATGATCCTCTGGATTTCTGCTGGATCTGTTGTGATTTCACCCTTTTTGTTCTTAATTGCATGGATTTGAGCCTTTTCTTTCCTTTTTTTGATAAGGTTGGCTCAAGGTTCATCAATTTTATTTATTCTTTTGAAAAACCAACTCTTTGATTCACTGATTTTTTTTTTTGTATCATCCTCTTAGTCTCCATTGCATTGATTTCTGCTCTGATCTTTAGAATTTCCTCTCTTGTATGAGCTTTGGGTTTGTCTTTCTCTTCTTTTTCTAGGAGATTAAGATTTAGCATTAGGTTATTTGAGCTCTCTCTGTTTTCCTAGTGTGGGCATTTACTGCTATGAATTTCCATTGTAGAACTCCTTTCATTTTGTCCCATAGACCCTTGTATGTTGTATTGGTATTATAATTTATTTGTAAAAACTGTCTAGTGTCTTCTTTAATTTCTTCTGTGACCAATTTCTTGTTCAGGAAAGTACTTTTCAATTTCCATGTGTTTGTGAAATTCTTGCGGTTTCTTATGCTATTGATCTCCAATTTAACTGCACTATGGCCTGATAATATACACAGGATAACTTCAATTCCTTTGCATTTACTTAAACATGTTGTATGAGCTAGCATGTGGCCTATTTTGGAGAATGACCTGTGTGCAGCTGGAAAGAATGTATATTCTGATTTTGTGGGGTGGAACACTCTGTAGACATCTATTAAGTCCATTTCTTCAAAAGCTTGCTTCAGTTCTAGTATTTCATTATTTTTTGTCTAGATGATCTGTCTGTTAGTGACATTGAGGTATTGAAATCCCCCACTTCAATTGTACTAGTGCTTATTTGTATTTCATGTCCCCTAATATTTGTTTTCTACAGTTGGGGGAATTCATATTTGGTGCATATGTATTTATGATTATCATCTCTTCCTCTTGGGTTGTTCCCTTTACAAGTATGTAGTGACCTTCTTTGTCTCTCTTAATTAGGTTTGGTTTGAAATTTACTTTGTCTGCAAATAAGATAGCTACATCTGCTTTTTTCTGGGTTCCTCTCACATGGAGAACTGTTTTCCATCCTTTTAGTTTCAGTGTATGAGTTTCTTTTTGAACTAGGTGCATTTTTTGAATACAGCATATTGTTGGGTTTTGCTTCTTAATCCATTCTGCCAATCTACTTCTTTTGATTGGTGAACTGAGGCCATTAACATTGATGGTTATAACCTATATGTATTGACTTATCTTTGTCATGTTATTTACTTATTGGCAGTTCTTTTTAATTTTTTCCCTCTCCTTTTAATTTCTTGCCTTGCCTGATGAATTTGCTCTGTTGGGCCTCATGGAGTTGTCACCTTCATTCCCTTTTTCTAGGATATTGTTTAGAATTGTTTGGAGTGCTGGTTTGCTATTCATGAAGTTTCTTAGGTGTTCTTTGTCATGGAAGTCTCTTATTTGTCCGTCAATTTTGAAAGATAGTTTTGCAGGATACATCAGTCTAGGTTGGAGGTTGTTTTCCTTAAGGGCTTGAAATACCTCACTACAGGCTCTCCTTGACTTCAGGATTTGTGTTGAAAAGTATGCTGTGATTCTGATTGGCTTTCCTTTGCATATGATTTGTTTCTTTTCTCCAAATGGTTGTAGGATTTTTTTCTTCTATTGGGTTTCCGGGATCTCAATTATTATGTGTCTAGGTGTAGACTTTTTTGATCATGGCTAGTTGGAGTCCTATATGCCTCATTTATGTGTATGTCAAATTCTTTTCTCTGTTTGGGAAGTTTTCTGTCATTAATTCTTGGAACAGTTTTTTTAATGTCATTTGTATTTTCTCCTGCTTTTTCATGGATTCCTATCAGTCTTATATTATTCTTCTTTGCATCTAGGAGCTGTTGGATTGATTTCTTATGGTCCTTTACTATTTTTAAGTGATCTCTCTTTTCATGGTCACTGACCGCCATCCTGTCTTCTATATCTGATATTCTGTCTGCCGATTGGCTGAGTCTGCTGTGTATGCTTTTAATAGAGTTTTTAATCTCCTGGATATCTGTTTGAATCTCTTTCATGGATTCCATTTCTTTCCTATGTTGGGTATTCATGGTTACCATTTCTTTCCTATCCTGGGCATTCATGGCTTCCAGCATGGTTCTGAGCTCATCTATTTTTTTTTTTAATCTTTTTCTGTTCGAGAGTCTCTAATCATGTCTTTCATTCTGCTCACCATCTCTGTAGTTATCTGGGAGATTGTTTCTGTTTTGAATTTTTCTAGAGCCTCATTCATCTGTTTTGTTACTTCCTATGCTATCACTTCAGGGTATACAGGTGGTTGATCATCAGACTTTTCTCCCTCATTTCCCCCAGAATTTGCCTGTGGTGGGGTGGAAGTCTGGGTTTATGCCTTGTTTAAAAGTCTTCTCATTTTTGTTTTTGTTATTGTCCTTAATTTAATTGCTGGGTTGAAACTTCAATATTGCTTATTGTAAGTATATTTGTTGCTTGTATTTAGAACCCTTATGGAATGATTTCTTCTCAGAGGTGTCTTCCAGATATAGCTGGTCTTTAGGTTTTGAGTCTTTAATGACTCTGTGGCTATCTCATTTTCATTATACCAGGAAGGACAACCAATTAAATCAATCACAATACCTTAGCCCAAGTGATACAATCAGCAACAAAATAGCATCAAGCACAGCTTCAAAAATGACAATTTGTGATAGTAATTAATCTATCACCATTAACTGTGAGAATTAAATCAAAATGGAGGAGCAGCCCAACATATGTTTATAGTGAATAAACTCTTCAATATAGCAACTTTACCCTTCAGGATGGGGTAGATGGAGTTGGGGAGGGAGGGATAGATAGGTAGAAGGATAGGGAAAGGTTAGCAGTGAGGCCGGAGGACACAGGATGATTACACAAACTCTAGGAAACTGTTGAAGACAAGAGGAAAAGACAGAATGAAAGAGCAAATATGAGAACAGAATGACCTAACAGCAATAGGAAAGGTAGAAACTGTATTCACTTTCCTTTTAAACTGACAATCGAGAGAAGGAAAAAGAGGAGAAAAGAAAAAGAAAGAAGAAATCTGAATTGGGTCAGAACAGGCACAAAAAGGGAGATGAAGAACAATGTGGAACAGTGAGTGAACAAGAGAGTGAAAGAGAGAGAGAGAGAAAAGAGAAAAAGAAGGAAAAAAATTTGAAAGAGTAGAAAAAATAAAAATTAAAAATTAAAAATAAGAGAGAAAAAAATAATTTTGAAAATAACAAATAAAAAATAAAAATGAAGGGCCTCCTTAAGGGTATGTCTTTGCTGTCACAATAGACAGCATAGGCAGCAGTGTAGAGATAAATAAGTCAATTAGCCTCAGCAAACCAGTAGCAGACCCGTGAGATTCAGGCAGATTTCTGGCTGCAAGTCCCAAGTTGAGCTCCCTGTCCTCCTACAGGATTGAGCTCTGCTAGGTTCTACTGCAGGTTCCAGATGCCCTTCCCCTTCAGAGAGTCCAGGTTCTGATGGAAGGTCTTGATCGCTCCAGTGTACCAAGTACGGTGGTCTGGTGTGCCTTTATTGCAGAGATTCTGTTCACTTTTCCAGTGGGCTTCAGTTTCAACAAGGAGCCTGACAGAGGCCCTTTTTCTGTTGTTCACTTCTGCTTTATCTTCTGGAACTCAGGACAATAGCCTTTATGACGCTCTGTGCCTCTGTATTGTGCAACCAGGTTCTGCACTGCCAGGAGGCTAGAGGTGGGGGATAGGTGGGGGGTACTGCAGGCCCCTGTGTGGCTAAGCTGGTTGCTGGCAGGCAAGGCATAGGCAGGACTGAGCCCCACTCTATGAGGCTGAGGTCCTCAGCTTCCACTCGCTGGTCACTGGGAGGTAGGGCCTCAGGTTTCTTTAGAGGAACAGAATCACTATATAAAATATAATTACAGGGTCAGAGGTGGGAGAGTCCACAATTCACAATGGAGAGCCAGAAGATACAGTTGCTCTTTAGCCCAAGCACCTGGACGCCTCAGAGCAAGAGGGATCAAGGGTGCAGCACCAGTCTGAGACTGAAAGCTTTGGAGGCTCACTGGAGAGGTATGGGTCTGCACTGAAAGACTGAAGAAGCTGGAGTCCGATGTCCACAAGTTACAGCAGTAGCAAAAGACCCTCTTGAGCAAGCAGAATGGAGCTTTCCAAATGAGGCTGACTTTGCCCTCACTCTCTTTTCATTTTCTCCAGGATGCAAGCCTACTGGATGGCATGGCCCATAGTCAGGGAGAATCTCCCTGGTCAGCTTATGGGCCTGTGTATCTGCCATTTCTGGAATCACTGCTGCTGACATACCCAGAAGTGTGCTGTACTGATTTTCTAGGCATCTCTTCATCCAGTCAAGTAGAAAATCACAATTAACCATCACATCAGGGTTCCTCAATATTTTAGACTCGATACTTCTTTGTTTTGGAGTGCTGTCTTGTGCACTGCAGGATATTAGAATTTCTCTTCACCTCTATCCAGGAGATGCCCCCAGTTACAGTAGTCAAAGGATTTCTGAACATTGCCGAGTGTCCCTGGGAGAGGGATGAAGTCAATTGCTTTTTGTTGAGGACTACTGTTGTATGTTACATCATAAATCTTGGTCTAGTGCAAGGCTGGAGAGAGACCCAGAGGTTTAGAAATTGCTGTCGGTGTGATTTTTGTGCATCAGGTTGAGAAAAAGTGACTTCTTAAACTGTCAGCCTCATCTCAGGATGTCTTCTGTGGTTCTGAATTTCTCCTATGTATTCTTTATTTTTACATTTTTTGTGTGTGAATGGAAACAGGATTTTTTTCGAAGAGAAAATGAAGTACCAACAAAGGCTACCTTACCTTGAGAGTTGTCCTTGTTTAATGGTCAGCTTCGCAGGTAGTGTAGAGAAGATATGTCAGGCCGAGTGGTGAGGACATGGATTCTTGAGCTAGACTGTCTAGGTCGGGAGCCCAGTTCTCTAAGGTCAGCTGGGTGACACTGACCAAACTTTTCACCCACCTCAGTTTTCTATAAATAACATGATAATTACCAACGTAAAGGGGTATGATGAAGATTAAATGAGATAATATGCACAAAGTGCTTAGAATTAGTACTTAGTGCATAGAAATGATAGATAAATGCCGGAAATACAAAAAAAGTATTTTACCAGAAATAACAGAGATGAGTTGATTAAGAATTTCATGGCCTGTAACCTCTTTAATGTAATTAAGTCATGTCTGTTTAATAAGCTTTTGACAATAAATAATTTAATGTTGCTATTATAATGATGAACCACAAATGGAGTTTGATATGCCTTAAGTGAAACCATGACTTTATAAGATATAAACAAAAGCTACAGTTTCTTGATATAAAATGGCTGGCCCATAAGGAGAGGTCAGTCTTATCTTCAAACACTCTCTAAGAGAGATGTGATTGAAACTCTGTCTTCCCTGCCCATGGCCATCAACCTTGTACTTCATTGCAGTTTTATCTCAGAAAGGACAAATTCTTGTCCTTTATTCAGTTCATCTACTCAGAAGCATTTGTTCAGGACATCCAAGCCCAAGGAACATGAGGTTGTATGACCTGGACACCACAGGAGGGCTGTTCTGGGGTTGGTATTCCAGGGTGAGGACCAGAGGAAGACTAAACATAAAGATGTAACTAACAGTTGCTCAAATCCTGAGTCTGCTCAAGTTCTTTTTATTCAGGGCTACATACACAGAGAAATTTAGCTATAACCTGAAGCACTGCATAACTGCAGAAATAAAATATTTTTAGAGTTTAGATTTTTGAAAAAGGTAGGCAGCAGGTTTTTATTGTTTCATATGAGAGTGAATATAGGTACTTCAGGTTCCTAGAGATGGCAGATAGGCCTGGGTTCCAGACACAAATATGAGTTTGTGCTGACATCCATTCCTTGTTGTCTTAAAGAAGTTAGTTATTAAAAAGCCTAACTTAAGTCTGACTTGTAGCAAACATTATGTGGATATTATTATTTTTTGTGGCAACAGTAACTCTACTTTAAGATCCTAGGTAGTATATGATTTTATAGTTTAATCAAATAGAAACTGTCTAAAGTACTTCAGGGCTTGGAATAAGAACAGAAAGAAATTATTGTGTGTGGTATGTACTAGGCCAAGTTCAGGTGTAAAACAAAGGCATCAAAGTCTCTGCAAGGTTCTGTTTTGGATTCCTCCTCCTATGGCAGGAATCTCATATGAAATGAGGGTCAGCAGAGCTCCTTTCTTAAGTATGCCCTATTTGTCTGCCCTAGAATTATCTTTTGGGTTGGCCTCTTGGCTCAGTTACTTCTCAAAAACTATTTCAGAGTGGCTTTTGACATTTATACAGACAACAAAGAAGGAGAAGTTCAGGAGACTGTTCAGACACCATCACCTTTACTGAACAATAAGCTACATACCTATTTGCTATGAATTGTACTTCACAAAATGGGCAAAAACCCACCACATAAATATATACTTAATTTTCTTAAAAATAACCCAAATATCCAAGCTCTCCTCCTTGCCATGTTCAAGTTAGTGGAAAATTTGAAGTGAGCATTTTTAGAGCACATGTCTCTCTAATAGTAGTTGTGTGTGAATCATATGTACTCCTGCAGAGGTTATGTTTTAACTGGGAAAACTAGGAAATGCCTGTCAGCCCATCATGGTGGCCAGCATAGTTATCAAAGGTGGACAATTACGCTGCAGCCATGGCAGCAGATGCTGGGTTCACTGAGACAGGGAGGGGTCTTGGTGTGCAGAGCCTTATCCTAGAATCCAATCCTGGTTAGTTTTCTGTGTCCTACTTTTTTTCTTTTTCTCTTAGGGCATTTACCCTACAGAAAACATTTCAGTTCTCTCTGTAATGTAATACTCTGTTGTTAATTTTCAGAAAAGTCTTTATCAACTATACTTTATAGCTTTAATTCCCCAGGTTCCCAATTTGTTACCAAAGGTTTATTATCCTCTAGTGCAGACTCTGAAAATGCCATCCTCATTGTCAGTTAACAAATATGGCTCTGCTTTCTTTTTAAAATCTCTCTTGGCTTTGTGTCTCCTCTTCTTTGCACTGGCAATAAGAGGTTGTCATAGACAGTCCTGACTTTTGGCAGGGGAAGCACAGCTTCTAGGCTAAGTAATACCTGAAAAAATCTACCCACTGTGCTGAAGTCATTTCTTTCTGATGCTTCTAGTGCCAGGGCATTCGGAGCCTTTGTGATCATTGCAGCCCAGAGTTTAATTGCTTCATGTGTTCTCTGGTTGATAGGAAAGTGAACAGGACAAATCTGAATGAAGAAAATTGAATAATGGTCCATCTTTTCCTAAGTTTTCTTTTTGGAGCATTTTATTCATTTGTCCCTGTCCATTATTTTCTCTTACTTTTAAATCTCTCACACGTTTTGCCATGGGGATAACCTAGTCTATTTCCTTTACATAAAAGAACCTGAAGAAGTCGTGTGTGTTTGATCTCTTATGTGACTGCATTGCAATGGATGTTGAAACAGATTGCTGTTTAAATCTTCATTCACACCTCACACAGAGGAATGGGAAATCTCACTGACTTAGTTTAAACTTATAATGAGAGGTGACTGAATTAACAAGCATCACACCAGCACAAGATGCAGCAAAAGTAGGCCATTTAGTTTGCAGTATGTTCATCTTCAACTCTATTTAAATACAAATCATTATGCCACTAACCTATAGTAATTAAAGAGATCACTTTCTTTCCTACTGTATTATTGTGCCTATTATCAAATGTAGCACTCCAAATAACTTGATATAGTTTTATTGAAACACATTTATTTGGAATTTTCTGTTTTAAAATCAAAGGTAAAATAATTTTTTTACTGTTTATTGTCTTCAGAAATGTATTTTTGGAATGAAGTATGTTGAATCTGAAAAAAATCTTTTTATGAAGGTTCAATATATAACAAAGAAATGAAATTTAATTTATGGTCATCAAATTAATGCCTTCAGGATCTACAAGAACCAAATTTAGTTGGTACATCTTCTCTTTCTGTTTATCTTGCTTTCCCCCACTTTCTCTGAAGGGGAATGAATTATCCCAGTCTGAACATTTTTAAAAAATGAAACAAGTATGATTTCAAAATATTTTATAGTTTCCACTTGACTCATTAAATGAGAAAGTATTTTCTAAAGGCAGCAATTAAATATTTAAAAAATTTCAGAGAATCAGTAGTTCAAGTTTTCCTAGTTATAATTAATTTGGTTTTATAATGGGTGATAAAAATCAAAATACATAGTGAATGTTTAAATTTAAAAAAATGATTACAGTAAAAAACACATTGCCATTAATTCTCCTCAAAATACTCTCCCCTCTTTGAATATTCATAGCCTATTATTCTTGCCACTTTCTGAAGCAGTTTAGGAAATCTGTTTTGTAAGTGTCCGTATGAAGTGTGATAAAAAATGCTATGAATGCTTTATTAAGTGGCATTGTAAAGGTGAGCACACAAAAACATTTCCATGTGTCCTTATTTACTTTATTTATTGGATCTGGCACTGTATGACATCTACTATCTATACTTAACCAGTCTCCAACTGTGTGGAATCATTAATCTATTTTCTGTGTCTATAGATTTGATTCTGTACATTTCATATAAGTGCAATCATACAATATATAGCATTTTTGACTTGCTTCTTTCGCTTAGCATGATTTTTTTTTCAAGGTTCATGTGTGTTACAGCATTTATTGATATGTTGTTCCTCTTTGTGGCTAGTTTCCTATTATAAAGCTTTGCCTACTTTTGTTTATCCACCAATTGATAGAGAGTTGAGTTGTTTCCACTTCTGCTATTATGAACATTTGTGCATCAGTTTTATGTAGACATACGTTACATTTATCTTGAATGTACACTTAGGAATAGAATTTTTGGGTCATAAAAACTTCTCTGTTTAGCATTCCAAGGAGATGTCAAATTGTTTTCTAAAGTGTTTAGATTTTATTTATTTTTTATTTTATAGCTTCTTTCAAAAAGTACTTGAGTTGACTCCATATGGACAGTTGGGTTTGGCATTGTGTTTCCTCTCTGCATCTTTAAGATAATCACATTTCTTTATCCCTCCCTTGTGTGTTCTGCAAAATCAAATGATCAGAATAATTGAAGGTTTTGTCTCCAAATTGGAGAATTTGGCTTTATGTGACTTTCAATGCAAGATGGTGCTTCAGTTACTTGGAAACTTGTCAGTTTCTTTCTGTATTGTTTTAAATGCCCTCAAGTGGTGACCATTAGCTTTATCCAACCAAGAATAGCAGGCTAGGAAGAGGAGTTCCTTAATGGGAAGCCATACACATCTGAATGCTTTCATGTAAGAGAAAGAGTTACAGATAATTCTTTGACAAAATATGGGTTATTCAGAAATATTCTTGTAACTTGATTTGTCTGTATGCCATTATGACTTATGAGAAGACAGGAAGAAAATTTCAGGATTATGGATAAATCTGTCAAATACCTGGAAATAGAGTCAAGCCTAGGGGAAGTGATGTGCTTTGATTGCCACCCAATGAGCAGTAAAGGGCATGGAGAAGAACATGCCCTAGGATGAATAAAACCTGCAGAGATAAAGGGAGCTGAAGGGGCCATGATGTACACAGTGTTCTGAGATGTTTCAGATACTAGTTGCCTTGAACAATCTAGATAGCTCTGCAAGCTCCAGGAGAAGTCTTTAGGTTCTGACTTTTTTAGTGGCAGTCTGAAGCACTCCTTATCTTTCATTCATAGAGGAGTAATTCTTTAAACAACATGAGGCACTACAGACCCATGGATAGCTGTCTTGGGCAGCTGGGAAGAGCCACTGGGGGCTACCAACAATATTAATAGCAGCTGATGAGAACAACTAGTGTCCAGGGAGAACATTCTCTGGGAATTGCTTCCAGAGCATGGGCTCTCAGCACCTTCTCCTGGGAGAAGCACTTAAGCATCAATTTGGAGAGAGCTATTTTCAGAGGGTGTCTTACAGCCTCTACCAATTGAGGTTGACTTTTTTCAAGGAAAAAGTGGTTAGTTAGGACAGTCATCTTTCACTTATTTCTTGCCTTGTGTGTGTGTGTTTACTCAAGAGTTGAGAGTTTTTCTCAAGAAACATGCATGGTTATTGGTCCTCCCAGAGGGATCTGATGTGATTAACCCACCCTGGTTTCTGGTATTAAATGCAGTCTAGAGGGAAGTTATATTAATTCTGAAAGTTTCTATGTTAAAGCTCTAGAGTTTGTTTAAACCATTTTGGAAATTATAAGATAAAAATTTAGGAAATGTAATAGACAGAAATTTTCCACACTTACAAGTATTTTTGTTCTACATCGATGTCTGATATATGAAAGTTTCCTCTAACATTTTACCTAGCTGTGTCACTGTTAAAAATGGTCATTCGTTAAGATGAGGGATTTCTGTTACAAAGCATTACTGTCTCATGTTGTAGTCAGCGGGAAGAACATGGGGTATGAGTTAGTCAGAGCTGACTTTAGCATTCCATTCTAGCACATGTTAATTTTAGAGCATGGCTTGTAGACATGGACAGTACCTATCCTGGAAACATTTTACCTGCTGGAACTGAGCATGTTATTTTGGCCATGAGTTTTGTTCTTTATCCTAAGTCATCAGCTAGGATATCTACTTTTAAAACTCAATATTTGTTTAGAATAGTGGTCTTCAGTTTGTAATGGCTTCACCCGTAAGGGTACAATGGAGACATTGGTGGTTGTTCCAATTTGATCTGGGAATTACTGCACTACTGGTAACTAGTGAGTATAGACTAGGGATACTTCTAAATATCCTAAGATGCACAAAACAGATCCCTTCATAACCCTCAAAAAGACTTCATTAGTGTTCAACTTGACACTTAGGAGGAAGAGAAGGGATGATGCTCCCACTGGGAGACACACAGCATAAAGGAAAAAAATATTAATGTGTGTGGTAAATATCCCTCTATTAAGAGATTATGATGAGGAAAAAGAATTCATTGAAACTGGATAATATTGAAAAAAGTAAATATTTACTTGAGAGATATGGAGATTGTAAATATGTAACAATGCATTAAGAATGTTTGAAAAGATGTGTTATGAAAAGGTGCTTATCTAAAGGCAAGATGTAGTGACTATTGTTATTCTCCTATTATTTTGTTATGAAAATTTGCTTTATTTTTTAATAAAAGAAAAAGAAAAAATGCATATAAAAAGGGGATTTGAACCTTGTAGATATTGCACTGAACAGGAAAAAAATAAAACAGGAACTTAAAAGTACATATGACTGGATTCATTCTCACATCCAATTCTTGTTGTCTTTCTGACTAAACCTCTCTGAGCTTTGTCTCTTCATTGTGAAGTACAAAATAATAATATCTGCTTTTGAAGATGTTAGTTTGAAATTTCTTTTAGGATGAATGAGGTGATAATGTTTCTGTATGTTGTACAAAATCAATCAATGTCAGGCTTTTTTGTTGTTATTGTTTTGGCTTTTTTTGCTTTCCCAAGATAAAGTCTAGGAGGCCAGGGGATTTAGCTCCATGGTTCTGGCACCTGCCTCAAAAGCGCAAGAACCAGAGTTAGATCCCTGGTACCACACACACACACACACACACACATACACACAATTTGTTATTCTGGGAAGAAAATGTAAAAAACCAGCTTTAAGATTCCATATAGGCTCTTTAGATTTAAATAATTTTACTAGCTTATTTGTGCATATGACCAAAAAGAAAACAGAACAGATTGTGTTCTGTAAAGTAAGCCTATCTCCCACTCTTTTCTCTTGTCCCCCAGTTCTTATGCTGGAGCTAAATTTCCTGTGTGACTTCCATTTTCTCATGTATTCTAGACAGAAAAGTTCTTGATATTCTGGCCCAAAATATTGAGATTAAGGACATAATCTCTACCAGGCCCCATGACCAAGGGCAAGTAGAGATGGCAGGTCAAAGAACACTCATTGTTATAGGTCCATTTCCCAGAGAGGAAAATTGACAGTCTTGGGCAAGACCTAGGATGGAGAAAAATAGAATAGAGGAAAAGCATTTCTGGAAGATAGCACTGGGACAATCAGCTTAGATGAGTCTGTGGGTAATGATGACCCTACAGATAAATGTTATATATAGTAATTATATAAGAATATATTTTGAGTCTAGATAAGACTGTATAGTAATACTGTATACAATTATGTAATGCACAATATAATAATGTATTATGAAATATCTTTGGACTCTACTAATATTAAACTGACTATGGCCTGACAGCAGTTTACAGAAAAAGAAAAGTGATTCAAATGGAAAAAGTTTAGGGCCAGAAAGGAATTAAAAAAAAAGAAGGAATTCCTCCTTTTTGTCCATAGCCTAACAGGGAAAAGTCATTCTGAGATTTACCAAGGATGAAGATGGGGTGATCCCTCTTTCCAGCCCCATCTTGACAAACCAGAAGCCTCTTGACCTGGTAGCATAGAAGGATTTACGTGAGTTCAGGAGAATAATTTACTATTGAGTTTCTACAGGTCTGAGCAAGAATTGAACAGGATTTTATATTCTAGTTGTTGACAGGCTATATCATGCCTCAGATAATCTTTGACAGTCTGCATGCAAAGGAACAACTTACTATTCTTTATTTTTAAGCCATTCACCTCCAGCCACTTATATGAAACCCATTTCAAAATAAACATTTGTCTAGAAAAGTTCCTTACTCTTAAGACAAAGTGCTTCCCTCTCATCATGCGTGCCTGAACTCTGTTACTTTCACTCTTGTTTCTTCAACCACCTTATTCTTCCATTTCCATTTGCTACTCCTTTATCACAATACATTTCTCATTCATTACCATACATGGCTTCTAATTTTAGGGTAAAGTCTTGCAGCCTCATGGTTGAACCATGTTGGTGTTCCTGGCTGTACCCATGTCTTTCTGCTCTAGCCTACTGTTTACATCAGCCTATTACACCCCTCTTGAGTCTGGGGAGGCATTATTCCTCTCCATGAAATGCGATTATGTGCAAATGTGCATTTTCTTGCTTTCATTCAGCTGGTGATATACCCATTTCTTCTGGGTAGCCTCACTGATGTCCCCAGGCAGAGTTGAGTGTTTTGCTCCATATCCCATACATATACAGGGGTCCTGTTAGTGTCATGGGAGGCCTTATACTTATACTTGTACAATCATTTCTATTTTTACTTTAAAATATTATTAGTATACAGTATTTACAGCATTTTATTATTCATATTAGAAGTTGATAGAAATAGTTTACTCTGGGTTTCATTTGGCTTAGTAACCTTTTCTAAATTTCAGGAAAAACAGAACTTTCAGAGCCTGTCTCCTTCTCTATCCTATCTTACTTTCTTCCCCACTTGCTAGTAAATCTCCCTTTGGAATCTATTCTTCTCTTTCATAGATGGCATATTTTTACTAGTTAATAATCCACACTCAGCTATGGCAGACTGCTGCTTTAAGGCTAAATTCATCAGCTGGGAGGTTATGGCATTTTGGTGGTTTATGGTTGTTTATGATTCCTGTGTAGATACAAACAAGGACTGTCATGGTCCTCTTGCCCTCCTCGCCAGTACACCATTGTGCCTTACCATCCATGGAGCAAACCAAACAGACAAAAACCTATAATTGCAAAACCGGTCACACCTCTAGTAGAGAGAAGCCCCATGACTGATGGCCCCAGGCAGTCTCAGGGACAGTAGCACACCACAGTGGTGCAGATGACCTTGAACTGCCTCAGTTCTGGAAACAAAATCAGTAAGATATTTTGACCTCCTCATTACATACCTGCCTATCATCAATAGTCATGTGGTTACCTTCTGTGTCTTCTGGAAAATTTTCCAGGCAAGTGTTTGAAAAAGAGAAACAAAAGAGAGGAAATATAAACAGCCTCTTATGCTATACCTTTGCTATTAGTTAATTATTAGGCCAACGTTATTGAATAAGGCATGGGCAGTGGGACAGCTTGTAAGCATAAAAATAATCTGGTTCAAATTTAGTTTGTAAAACTGACAAGAGATGGCAAGGATACAAAATAATCTGGGGGAGAGAAAAATGGAAATGATCCCAGCCTGTGGTGTATGCGCTATACTTGGGATATTTAATGATAAAAATTGCTGGAAAATGTCAAACTGTCTGACCTGTTTTTTAAACACCATTATTTAAAACAGAATAAAAGTGAGTATTCATAATTGGAAGAAATGTAAGGGAACACATGGGAGTTTATATTAAGGGAAAACATTTTTAATGGCTAAATTGATGAAACATATGGTAATTAAATATACTCAATTGCCAGACTGTCAATTGTACTAAAAATAAATATAGAATTTATAGAAATAAAACAGCAAGTAGTGGTAGTGGTTATTTAAATGATAAAGTTGTTCATTATAGAGATTTATTCTTAAAAATTAGCATATAATTGAAATTAGTTGTTATATGAGGTCCTTATTTATGTTTTATTAAATATTTCTAAAATAATATAATTCTATAGCAATTTTAATTTATATTAGGTGGAAGATAATCCCCTTGTGGGGGAGGGCCAAATTCTTAATGGGTTTAACATGTAAGAAAGTCCTTTGTACATTGAAATATGCAATACAATTATAAGCTATAAAAAACAAAATTTGAAAGTTTCAAAAAATTTAAGTTTCAGATACTCTGAAGAGTTTTTGGTATTAAAAAAGTTCTTAGAAGACATATCAATCCTTTTCCCCTGCCCCCTATAGCAAAGTAGGACAATTCAGTTTTCCACAATGTACATTCCTGAATGTTAATGTGCTTATTACTTTAAAAATTAAAAGATTAAGACCATGGTTATGAAACAGTACCATTATTTCAAAGTTTTAAATGTATATATTATTGTATAATTTCATATTTCATTCATTGCTCCTCTTTCCATTGGATCTTCCTGTTTTCTTTTCTTGCCTTTGCAGTTTGTACCCACAGATACATCTCTTGGGACTTTGGCCCTGTCTATAATGTATATTTTATGATAATTTTATGTTGACTCTGAGGAAATGAAGAATATCTTTGTCTTAACTAATGTAATGTGTCATAAGAGGACAGTGATGTGTTTGGCAGAGATGTGCTTATACAGTTCAGAGATTTCCTTCGATGAGCAAGAACACTGAAGTTTACCAAGACACTTAGGTAACTGGGCCCTGTAGCACACCACCACATAGAGGCAAGGGATTCCCTGGACTCCACATAGCTGCCAGCAACTTCTGCTGTCACATCTGAATGTATTGAAGATGCCAGTCAATCCAAGGTCAGACTTCCAATTTTCATAAGTACTTTGCACATTTCTGGCCTCTCAGAAGAAGCTACCTAAAAAGAACAATCCTGGCAATAGTCCTTCTATTAGCTTTCCAACACTGGGACAAAATACTGACATACACACCTTATAGACAGAAGGGTTTATTTTGGCTCATGGTTTCAGTCTATGGTCAGTGGGTTACCAGGTAGAAATGGTGTGGTGGAAGGGCCTGGTGAAAGAAAGCTGTGCAGTTCATGGCAGCTAGGAAGGAGAGAGAAGGGAGAAGCTGGGAATAAGAATACACCCTTCCAGGTCACACCCATAGTGGCGTACCTCCAACAGACTTCCCCTCCTAACAGTACATCCAGCTATGAACCACCAGTGGATTAATCCACTGATGAATTTAATGCCCTCATGATCTAATCACCTTCTAATAGCCCCACCTCTGAACACATGAGCCTTTTATGGGACATTTTAGATCAAGCTGTAGCAGTCCTAGCATTTAAGAAATATGTACTAATTTTTGAGGGTCGCTATAATAAAGTACTCCAAACTGAATGACTTAAGTAACAAAAGTTTATTCTCACATTTTTGAAATCCAGAAATTTAAGATCAAGGTTTCAACAGGTTTGGTTCCTTTTAAGGCTGAGTGAGAATCTGTTCCATACTTTGCACCTAGCCTCTGGTAGTTTATTTGCAATTTTAGGTAATAACTTGGCTTATAGATGCATCACTTTGATCTCTGGCCCTGAGAGCGGAGACCACCCCTCTATATGGAATTGGGAACTATGAGTTAAGTGTGTTATTAGGGAACTATGGGGTAACTAGGTAACTATGATCTTTGTAGAATGTACCTGTGTACTCATGACAACTTCTGTAATCTGTCACCAAAGGAGTGTAATGAACTCAGAAAGTTGGGCCAGAACTCTTTGCTCTCCCCCTCTCCACTGCTCTGTTTTGTGTAAATCCTGCTTGCTATATTCCCAGGGAAATTCCAATGAAATTAAGCTTTGTAGATGTAAAAAGAGGTATATAAGGAAGCTCAGACTTCTACTCAGGGCTCTTGAGACTGACAGGAGTCACTCATTGAGCTGTCAGCATCATTAAAAGCCATTTTTTGCTCCTATCTTTGTGTTAAAGAGTTATCTGTCATGGGGTCCTCACTGTTTCCTGCTTCAGCCCTATGGTTATATGCTGGTCTCCCTGTTGCTTTTGTCCAAATTTCTCACTTTTATACCCCCAGTATGACCCCCACATTGGGACTTTATTTTAGTTTATTTTATTTTTGGTACCAGAGATCAAACTCGGGCCCTTGCACTTGTGCAGCAGGCAGTGAAACAGCTGAGCTAAATCCCAGGCCTTGGACTTAATTTTAACTAATTGTATCTACAGTAACACTATTTCCAGTTATGGTCACATTCTCAGATATAAGAGGTTTGGATTTAGTATATACATTCTGGTTGGTTGGGGTACAAAATTCAATCCATAACAAATTATCTAGGAGGCCAGTCATTCTGGAGCACCTGGAATGGGGTAGAGTGCAGAGAGTGATAAGGGATGAGGTCAGAAAAATAACAGTACTTCAGAAGTCCCTCCTCATCTATAGGGGGATACATTCTGAGACCCCTTGTGGATGCTTGAAACTTGAAATCCTGTGTATGCTGTTTTTTTCCTATACATAGGTAACTATGATAAAGTTTAGTTTGAAAATTATGCTCAGTGAAATTAGCAAAATAATCTTAAAATAGAATAATTATAACAACATATTGTAATAAAACTTTGGGACAATTATAAGTAAAAGAAGTGTTCCTTGGTGCACGCCCTACCGAGGTCGCAAGTAGTGCAGAACATGACAGAATCAGCCCAGTGCAGACAGGCAGGTCTTCGGATGCCCTTCCGAGGTCACGAGTCATGCAGAACATGCCAAATCAGCCCACGCCAGGGAACAATCCACCGACCCGCCCCACCCCTGCTCCTCTGTACAACCACCTGGTTCCACACTACAAAGATGCAGAGGACACCGGACCACCAGACCATAGTACTGAGTCCCGCTGCTCCCGGCCCAGAGGTAGGGGCTTCTGAGCTGCTGCCCCACTGCTCCCAGCCCAGAGGAAAGGGCTTTGGGGCTATCATCCCTACCGCTGCTCCTGGCCCCTGTCCCACCTCTCCCAGCTCAGAGGAGGTAATCTGTGCAGGCACCAACAGCACCTCCACCCCCAGTTGAAATGAGAAAACATATAAATAAGTCTCAAGACCAGACTTCCAGATCACCTACAGCAACCCCAAAGGGAAATGAGATGGAACACTCTGATACTCAACCACCTGGACCCAC
>NW_004624769.1:1876785-1887697 GCF_000247695.1 Heterocephalus glaber
AGGTGGAGGGGCTGAAGGGAGGGCTAGGAATGGGGAAAAAATAAGAACCAAGATGCATTATGTAAAGGTACAATTCCCAATGAGAAATGCAATTGTGTTGTATACCTAAAATGTACCAATAAAAGAATTTTACAAAATAACAAAACAAAATAAACAAACAAAAAAGAAGTGTTCCTTGAACACAAGCATTGTGTACCTTTTTTTTGATTGGTACTGGGGATCAAACTCGGAACCTTGCACTTGTGAGGCAGGTGGTGGAACCACTGAGCTAAATCCCCGGCCCAAGCATTGTGGTACTATAATAGTTCATCTACTACCTGAGATACCTACTTAGTGACTAGCAAGTTGATGATGTATACCATGTGGATAGGCTAAAGGATGGTTTATATTCTGGACGAGAGGAAGCCAAATGGTGCAAGATTTTATCACACTATTAAGAATGGCACAAAAATTAAAACACAATTTTCCATTTGATTTTTCATATTGCTATTGACTATGAGTAACTGAAACTCTGGAAAGCAGAAGTTCAGGTAAGGGAGGACTACTGTAAATTGTTAAGAGCCTTTAGGGTTATCATAACTCTGAGTGACTCAGCATTTTTAATGGCAGAATGATTTGAAGTAATTTTTTAAATGCTAACTCTGACTGGTATATTGAAAAGAGACTTAAGTTGGAAAGGATAAAAGCAGAGAGACAGTATGCTATCATTGATATCTTGAGAGATAATGAGATCACTGAAGCAGTAGAGTTGCTGTCAAGTGGTCAATTTCAGAATTAGAATTTTAAAGGTTGATAGAATAGGATTTACTGATCCCTTGTGGGGTGTGAAAGAGAGAGAAGCCAAACAAGAAATTAGCATTTTTATATGAGTATTGAGAAGGAAAGGGTTGCCATTAACCAAGATGGAAAAATATATGCACCAGGGATTTAGCTCATGGACTCTGTGCCTGCCTTGCAAACACAAGGCCCTGAGTTCAATCCCTGGTATTGGAAAAAAAAAAAAAAACAAGAAAGAAAGAAAAGAAAATGTATGGGTGTAGCAGCTTTAGGTAACAAGATAAAAACAATCTGAAACTCCTATTATTTGTGCCTTAGGTCTCCTGGATTGCAGGGTTTCTATTTAGTTGTGTTTTCCTCTGTCTTTTTGAGGTATATATTTGATCTTCCTGAACACAAATCTCAGTCTCGAGAGAGATGTTTTTGTCTTTGACTCATCTCTGCATTGTACTTTTCCTCTATTATGATGTTTCATTTATGTTAGTTACCACTTAGCAAAAGAGTAATGTCTCCCTAGGACATTTCAAAGAGAAGTGCCCATTTGACCTTCCCAATTCCTTACTCTTCGCCTTTTTATTCTTTCTTGTCATGGTCCAGCAAACAAAGAGGAACAATAGAGTGCGGTATGATATAATGACCTACTTAAGAACACACAGAAAGACTTTTATATCTGTCTTATTAATATGCTTGGAAATTTCTTCTTTCCTTTATTTAAATAACCCCCTGTAAAAACAGCTCACACAAGAATATTCTGCACTGGATAAAGATAGCCTTCCTTTAAAGCATTATACCTCTTCCTGGCCAGTAATATTTAGAAACAAACAGGTAAGATTTTTAATGAGTATATAGATACTGTTCATTGTTGATATAGACACTTGAAGCAGAAATTATGTGTTGTATTTAACACCTAGCTTATTGACATTCATTAATTTATTAACATATTGTTCATGCAATTGAAATTCATTATTGAGTCTCTACAAGTAGGAGGAATTATGGAGAATAAAGTATAAAACTCAATTTTGACATGTTTTTTTTTATTTGAGAAGCCTTTAAAAATCCTTAGTGATTTCACTGTTAATGCAGACCACACTAATTTATAATCTATTAAGGCTTGTATGGATAGCTAGGTTTTTATTGCTGCTTGTACTTGATCACCTTAGGCTACATTATTGTGTGTGTTAAGCAGCTTCTATGGTCTGTGACTTCACCTCAGTGGTTGAGTATCCTCAGCAATTTGGTGGTGATATCACTCTCTTTCTGAGTCCACCTCCTGACCCAGTCTTCCTAGGATGGTAGGACAGCATGGGAGCCAAATCATGTGGGGTGGGGAGACAGGATGATAGGAGATATGTTTCAGGCATGGATTTCTGCAATGGTCATTACCAGTGAGCAATACACAGTTTCTTAAGCCTAATTTGGGAGACAAAATATGCCTAATTAAAGAAAAAAAAAAAGTCTGCAGCAGATTTGACAACAGAAGAAATGAGTCAGTATGAATCATGTGACCCCAAACATCAACAGCGTATCTCAATGAACCATTCCTTCACCCAGGTGTTTTTAGAGCTAAGTGCTTTCAGCTGGATAACAAAAGACTCCTAAGTAGATAAGGATACACACATATTTGGTAACTAGAATATGCCTTCCTAAATCCATCTGTATCATTGCATAGTATGTGTCTTTAGACTGGGTTTGATCAACAATTCCTGAGTAAACCATGGTGAAAGGGAGAAGTTGATTTAATTCTACTTTTTGCAGCCTCTCCCAGTGGGAGAAACCTCTGCTATTTTTTTTAGGCTCATCTTCTGGAGCCTTTCTTAGTGCTGTTTAGCTTCTAACTTACTCTAGTTGATGAACTTTCCTTTTGTTTTGTCTGCTGATCTTATACTGACTCCAATTTATGAGGCCACTGACCTCAATCCTCACATATATCACCCTGTTCTTAACCTCTCTGAGAGCCGTGTATCCTCTTGACTATGTCCTATCTGATGCTGCTTCTGATCAAGACTGATGAACCCAGAGTTCACTTTATCTACTCAGGGCATACTGTCTGTTACTACAGGCAGAAGGGAGCTTCTTCATTCTAAATCAATGCACATTGGCTAATATTGGAGTCAAGTTTTTCTTTAGTGTTCACAGCAAATTTTCATAGCTCACAGTTTGACTAGGGTAAGAGTTTTACATTTGTCTGTTGATGGTAGAATCAATAAATGGCAGGCATCAACCATATATTACTGCTACTACACAATATTCCACCCTATTCTACATTGTTGTTACATGATCCTAAACATACTGTAAGCATTCACATTCCAATTTTTCCTGTTCTGATGTGGGAGAGGGGGAGAAATGTGAAGCAATCAAAATATCTTTTTGTATTCATATTTGCCTTTGTTTTTCCTAATTCTAACTGGAGATCATGATTCAACAAATGGCGAGCTGGTCTCTGGGTACAGATGACTATACAAGTTTATGTAGCTGGAAGGAAAAGTTAGAATGTAATGGTGGTGCATACCTACAATCCCTGCACTGAAGTTTGCAAGTTCTAGCCTATACTGAGCAATTTAGTGACTTAGTGAGATCCTGTCTTAAGATACCAACAAACAAACAAACCTGGGGATGTATCTCAATGAGAAGGTCTTAGGTTCAATCCCAGTCACAAACCAACAACAACCACAAGAGAAGAGGAAGAAGAAGAAGAAGAAGAAGAAGAAGAAGAAGAAGAAGAAGAAGAAGAAGAAGAAGAAGAAGAAGAAGAAGAAGAAGAGAGTTGGAATGTAAGAGAAACAGAAAATGATACCTGACTGTCAAACTCAGTTTGTTCCAAATTTGTGTTCAAACACCAAAAAGTTCAAGAACTGAATGTATTTTTTTCCATAAAAATAATGGAGAATGAAGTAATTGGTTCTCAGGCCCCAAAATTACACTTATAAATTCATTTTCCAGAACTTTAACAAATTTTGCAACAATTTCTTTGTTTAACGCTATCACGGTTCTCACAGTTTTCATCTTAGCTTTGCTGCTGGTGTCACTAGCTTTCTTTGGGGCCCTGGTTATGATATCTTATGCAAATAAAGGACACACACACACACTCACACAAAAGCACAACAATGAATGTTGTAATGGACTGATACAAGCACCATATGTTTTCTGGGTGAGAGTGAAGCTTAGACTGATGTGTTGCCCCTTTGCATCCATAGTGAGATGTGATGTGTGACCCACTCTTCTCTCCTCCATACAGATTTTCACAAGTTGAATTTTCAGCTCAACTATCAGGCAAAGTTATGAACACCAACTAGACTTTTTTTTAACTCTGCGTTCCAGTAGTGGAAAGTTCAAGCTTGGAGGTATTGACAACTGAGATATCACTGTAAAAGTTTGAAAAGTGATGATATAAGACCAAATTAATAAGATTATAAGGATTAAAATATTTTTCAAAAATGCTAAAGTGAAGATTCAGAAAAAGGAGTCATTGTCTTGTAAGAGAAAATCTAATACAAGCATAATATCTTCTTAGAGCTCTGATGAAAGCAAAGGTACTGTTGAATAGAATCGCATGTTCGATATGAATATAAGAAAGGACATACTAGAATTCCCACCTCTCCTGTCTTTCAAATACTGTCCATAGTGGGAGTTGTCTTATATTTTTAGCTGCTTTTCAGATAATGCATCAGAAAATATTGTTTTGTCACATATTACTAAGTCAGTTTTTATAATATCCCAATTTTCTTTTTTTAAAAAATCACAGAATAAAATAAAATAAAATGCAGAAAAAAATTTTAGCTAGACCAAGTGACAATAAACTGCCAGTAGCCTAAAATATTATACATTTCTCAAAACTTAACTTAAGTTCACTTTTTTTCAGAAGGGAAAAAAGGCCCTTCATTGAGTTTTGAAGGTGAATCAGGACTTTTAGGCAGAGCTGGGCACCAGGGTATCACTAGCTCTGTGTGGATTTTGCTGCACTCCAATAAGATTATAATAGCCTCACTGGGTTTCCAAGTGTTTTGCATAAAGCCTGACTAGAATTAGAGATGGAGCTATGTACTTTATAAATATGTTTTATCTTTGTCAAGCTAATATTTTGTTTTGAAAGCTCATGAAAATGACACCTATTTTAAGAAATATTCCCAAACTGAATATCATATCCCAGAAGGGTGCTATAGTCAGGTCATGGTGGCTCAAAAGGTATCAAGAAAGATTGGATAGAGCTTATTGAAGGATTTAAGGAATTTAGAAATGTTCCAAAATAGTGTGAAACTTATATCATAGATATTGATATTTGAGGATGACTATGTTGTCAATAGACAGAAGTTATGTCAAAGGATAAGAATGTGGTCAGTAGAATTTAGCCTGATCCTCTCAGCACTAGAGATTTTCCACATGGATAGGTACAGAGAGCTCATGTTCAGCTGGATCAGCATAGTATTGACCTTTTTCTACTGGAGTGTACCTGAAATTGTCCATTATTCTCTCAACTTTGTCTTTCACAGGGACTTGATTTTCTTACTTTCTTCTTCCCATTTCTTTTCTTTTTTATTCTTATTCTTGGGATGTTGAATATATATATTAGCTTTTCTTCTGATAGAGAAGGGAAATGTGATTTAATAGTTTTTTTTTCCTAACTGACTGTAAATCACTAGCAAGTTAAGAGCTGTGTGCTAATTGAGGAGCAAGGAAATGATTCTCTTTTTTTTTTTAAGAGTAGAAAAAACTTATTGAGAGAAAGAAAGCTTCTGTCTAAGAGAGACAGAAGGGGGACCAGAAAGTGGAATGCATGCCCACCCCACTTTTCAAAGATGTTTTATACAGCAAAGCTGTGTGGAGAGGCAGGCACAAAGTGGGACAAAACTATAGGACCCAGTGGAAATTTACAAGGTGGGCATGAGGTGGGACAAAACCACAACTAACCAATAAGATTACAAGTACAGTCACCCAGGTAATATTGATTAAATGGGAATCAAATGGGGGATCGACTCAAGTAGCAAGCTAGCAAGGATAAAAGGATTTTCAGTTAGGGGGGTCAGGGATATTTCCTGGAGAGGCTGGATTAAGACCCTGGCGGCCCCCCCCCCACCCAGGAGATTGATACCTACTTAGAATATCAATCACTGCTATTCAACCTACATGGGTGTGGTAGTTTCTCTTCTTTTACAATGTTGACCTTCAGTGAATATGTCTTCACTGTCCTCCATGTTGGCTCCTTGACTGTCCTCCATTTTGGCTCCTCATGGGCTGGCCCTGTCTAACTGCCTACAAGATATCTAATTAACACTTGTCTGCTATATTTCCCCCTCTGAAGAAGTACCCCTAACTGCTGTGAGGGGGCAAAGGGCAAAGACAGGTCTGGCTACTTCTGGCTGAAAAGGGACCTAGTTGTGATCAGTAGTTAGAGTTACTCTACAGAGGCTCTATCTAAAAGCCTTCGATGGGCACTAAGCATTGTCATCTTGGTAGCTGTATAGCTTTGGGTCTGGAGGATACAAAGCCAAAGAAACAGTTAAGAATGCATGAGCCAAATTATTAGGTCATCAGGATTGCTACACAAGGATTGCTATATAGCTAACAAGTGTTTTCACTGGGAAGAACTAGTAATAGCCTCCCACAAAGAGGATAAGAAGGTCCAGAGGACTTCAGAATCCAACATAGAAGTCATATTGTATAGTTCAGCAGTTATGAGTTGTTTACAAGGTTGATCTGGTGGATTCCGGTAAAATAATTTTAGCACATTTGTAATTGGTTTCATTTGTATGACTGTTTGGAGTTTGACAGCCTCTAGGAAAGAATAAACAAAACTCTTAAGAAATGAGAGCATGAAAAATCTAAGCATGAATACACTAGAATGGAAGGGCAGGTTGGGGAGAAAGTCACGCTTAGAAATTGAAATAGTGATTGTAACGTGCTGACTCTTAGATTCTTTCATTGATGGAGGTTATCTATAAATCTGATACTTTGTCATAAATCTCTCTAGTTACAGTTGTTAAGAAGATAAGAGACAATTTGAAGAACAAATCTCGCTTAAAAAATTTAAAACTCTAGCTGAGCTCTTATAGATTTTACCATAGTTTTTCCTAATGATCCATAATTGTGGTCAGCTACTGGTGTAGTTAGAAACTGCCAGAAGGGGTCAGTGACTGCAGCCCCTTTTTATATCTAGCTTTATTACTGTGACATTATTTTATACCTCTTTTGGTTATTCTTTTCTGCTGAGTGTTTAAGACCAAGTTAAAGTGAGACCTGTCAATCAGTATGAACCTCCTGCTCTATCAAGATCAGTTAAGTCTCCTCAGGCATTACTTTGGAACCATGCATAGAGCCTGTCAGCTCCTGTGTCCGTGTCAGACATGAGGATGGGTCACAGCCTTGCTTGACCTTGTTACTTTCAGTGAAAGTGTGGGAGAGTTTTCCCTCTTGGTGACCCCCCCCCCCCTTGGCACACTATCATTTGTCCTCTGGTGTTCAGCAATCTTCCTGCTCAGGAGGTTGAGTAACTTACCAAAGATGTAGGATCCTATAGGAAAGGTTCCTTTGTGTCCTGGATCTTTGTTGACATTGAAGGGCCAGGTCCAAAATATTGGCTGTCCTCATAGCCCAGTTACCTTTCTAGTTTTGGTCTCCAAACTTAAGTTGTTGAACACCAGAAGAGAAGATAGTAACATGTTTTTTAGTAGGAGCAGTGAGTTTAACTATTATAATAGTTAAAACATCAAGCACTTTTGAAATTTAAAGCACAGTTAGAGGGCTGTTATTTCTTACCAACCATGGTTGTTTTAGTAATTGAATCCCTGCAGAATGTTAACAGACAACAGCTATGTATTACAGAGAAATTTAAGATCAAGAGCTACACATAGTATTTTAGTATGACAATCATGATGTTTTCTTTGTGACACTTACATGTTCATCTACTATGGAATAGTCTTTCAGTCAAGCACCTCCATCTAATCACAAGACATTAAGTGACAGAAAGAAAAGTCTTATTTGTTATCCTTTAGTAGGATACCATCTAAAGAGAATATTTATATTGGGGTATAAATGTACCTTAGGAGTTCATAATGTCTAGCCTCTAATTTTAGTGTGATGTTGTTTCAACTGTTTGGCTACTGAACATCCCTAAGTGTGGTGACACATAACATATCTATTACGTAAGTTCTTAAAAGGAGTATTATTTGATTGGTTATCTCATGTTGGCTTGATATGTATCTCTTATCACAAGTAGCTGGAACACAAGAGAAAGGCAGATACCTGAGTCAAAAAAGATCATTACCATAAACAATAACTTTTTCAAAAGCTTTATTTACATTTCATTAGAGGCAATGCTTTGATGCACCATGAAGTTCTTTTCAGCAATGCATATGGAACTTAGCATGTGGAAATCCATACTAGCAATCCATTTCATTGGTGTCATGGAGACTTCTGGATAGCTCAGGGGGAAAGGACAATTACTGAACATTTGAAACAGTGTCTTTGCACTGAGTCTTTCTTGTTTGTGTGTGAGGCAGACCATCATGGGTCTTCACACATTAGCCTTGCTGTACCCATAATATACAAGAAATCATGGGGTTGATGGGTTATGATCTCTGATAAACCTATCCTGAATTGAAAAATATAAAAAATGTGTTCATACACCAAACTTACTGAACATCAGAGCTGAGCAGCTCCATGCACTGTGGCATGCGCAGTTTCCTTGGTGACCTATCATCTGTCTGGCTAGAAGCTACACCCCACTGCCCCAGTCCAGCATGGTGGCATGTGAGGGTATCATAGTACCTTCTCGCTAGCCTGGGAGAAGACCCAACCTGAACAGTTTCTACCTTATGTGCATCACTTTTGCACGATTGTGAAGTTGATAAAATGCAAGTGAAACCATTCTAACTAGAGTCAGTGTATATTTATTTTTATGGGGGTTTTTTGTTTACATTAGTCCCATATATTCTTTTTTAAAAAATTTTTTTGGTACTGGGGATCAAACTCGGGTCCTTGTGCTTGCACAGCAGGCTGCAAAACCACTGAGCTAAATCCCTGGCCCTACATTCTTTTTTTAAAACTTTATATATCATTTGATTGGTACATTTTACATACACAGTATAATGACATTCATCATTGGAAATTTGGACCTTTACATAATCTCTTGGTTCTTATTTTTTCTCCCTTCCCCTCGCCTCCCTTCAGCCCCTCCATCCCTCCCTATTTACAGAGTCTTTGTTTCCTTTTTTTCATTTTCTCCTATTAATCCCATTCCCTTCTTTCTTTCCCCTACCCCTCCCACTTCCCCTTCCCCTTTGCCCTCTTTCTTTCTATTTCACATTACCTATTATACCTTTGAGTCCTTATTTACACTTTCAGTTTCTCACACCAGAGAAACTATTCAGTATTTACAAGTGTGTGTCTTATTTATTTCACTTAAGAGTATCATCTCAATGTGCATTCTTTTAGCAATAAATTTCTCTAATTTCTCATTTTTTATGGCTAAGTAGTACTCCATTTTATTAAAAAACACATTTTTTTATTTCAGTCTCCAGTTAATGAGCATTTGGGCTGTTTCCAAGTTTTAGCTATTACAAACTGTGCTGCTGTGAACATGGATGCACATATACCACTATGGTATGATTCTTTTAATACTTTGGGGAAGATCCCCAGCACTGGAAGAGCAGGGTCAAATGGGACTTCCAGTCCTAGTTCTTTGAGGTATCTCCATACTGACTTCCACAGTGGTTGCACCAGTCTACACTCCCACCAGCAGTGGAGCAGGGTTCCTCTTTCCCCACAGCCCCACCAGCATTTGTCATTGATTGATTTCATGATAGCAGCCATTCTTTCTGGGTTGAAGTAGAATCTCAGCATTGTTTGCATTTGCATCTCTTGAATGACCAGTATCTTAGAAGACCTGTACACCTGGAAGACATGAATGATATTTAGTATACCATGAAATAACAATGAATATCAGTTACATGAAATCCTTTGTCATTTAATTGTTTTGTACCAAGAACATTTTAAATAAAACCTTGTTTTCCCACAGAAAACTTAGCCTTTGACCATGACCAATGTATACATATCAATGATATGTTTAGCAATGTATTTCCCACAAGGCTATGGAAATTATTGTGATTGCCTTGTGAACAAAGGCTGGAATAAACTTTTTCCAGGCAGCTCATCCTTTATTTAACAAGGGGAGTCCTGTCTGGTAGTTTTCCTAAGCCCAAGAGTCGTTATTTAATTATCTTAACAAATTTCTAGATGACGTATGAGAGCAAGAGCATAACAATTAACACATTATTATTTTTTAAAATTTTTATTGGTACATTTTTGATATACAATACATTTACATTTATCATTGGGTGTTTGTATCTGTACATGATATATCTTGGTTCTTATTTTTTCCCCCATTACCTGTGTGCCCTTCACCCCCTCCTCCCTTCCTTATTTACTCAGATTTCATTTACTATTTTCTCTTTTCTCATAATTTTTCCTTTCCCTTCTTTCCTTTCCCCTTCCTCTCCCACCACCCCTATACCTTTGGACATTTTCCTATTTCAAATTATCAATTATTCATTTCAATCATTTTAATCCTTATTTCAGTTTCTCACACTAGAGAAACTATTCAATATTTACGCATGTGTCCTATTTATTTTACTTAAGAGTATGGCCCCAATACGCATCCATTTAGCTATAAATGTCTCTAGTTTCTCATTCTTTATGGCTGAGTAGTACTCCACTTGATTAAAAAAAACCCACATCTTCTTTATCCAGTTACCAGTTGATGGGCACTTGAGCTGTTTCCAAGCTTTAGCTATTACAAACTGTGCCTCTGTAAACATGGGTGCACATATATTGCTGTGGATTATTCCTTTAATTCTTTGGGAAAGATCTCCAGCAGGGAATAGCTGGGTCAAATGGGACCTCTAGCCCTAGTCCTTTGAGATATCTCTATACTGATTTCCACAGTGGTTGCACCAGTCTGTACTCCCACCAACCATGGAGAAGGGTTCCTTTCTCTCCACACCCCTGCCAGCATTTGTTATTGGTTGATTTCTTGACAGCAGCCATTTTTTCTGGGGTGAGGTGGAATCTCAGTGTGTTTTCATCTGCATCTCTCAAATGACCAGTGATGTTGAACATTTTTTCATATGTTTATTTGCTGCTT
>NW_004624769.1:1887797-1917652 GCF_000247695.1 Heterocephalus glaber
AATTCTTTATATATTCTAGATAGTAGCCCTTTGTCTGAGTTACAGCTGCTAAAAGTTTTTTCCCACATTGTAGGTTGTCTCTTAGCTCTGTTTGTGGTTTCTCTTGCAGTGCAGAAGCTTTTTAATACAATGAGATCCAGTTGTTGATTCTTTGTGCTAGTTCCCGTGCTACTGAGGTTTTGTTCATAAAGTCTTTTTCTATGCAAATGTCTTCAAGAGTTCTACCTAACTTATCTGCCAGCAAGTTTAGTGTTTCCATTTTAATAGATCTTTAATTAATTTCAATCTTAGTTTAGTGCATGGTGGTAAGTATGGGTCTAGTTTTAAGCTTTGGCAGGTTGAAATCCAGTTTATCCAACACCATTTATTAAATGGGCTATCTTTCTTCTAATGAGGGTGGTTGGCTCCTTTGTCAAAGATGAGGTAGCTGAGTATGTCTAAAGTTGTTTCTGCATCTTCTAATATATTCCACTGATCCTTGGGTCTGTTTCTTTGCCAGTACTATGCTGTTTTTATCACAGTAACTTTGTAGTATAATTTCAAGTTGGGGTTTATGCTACCCTTTGCCATGTCTCTGTTGCCTAGAATTACTTTTGCTATTCTAGGTCTCTTCTGGTTCCAAATTAATTTTTGTTTTCTCTAGTTCTGTGAAGTATTTTGTTGGAATTTCAATTGGCATTGCATTAAACCTATATAGTAGTTTTGGAAGTATAGCCATTTTCATTATATTGGTTCTTCCTACCCAGGAACAAGGGATGTCTTTACATTTTCTAATATACTCCTTGATCTCCTTTTTCAGAGTGCTATAGTTTTCAGTGTAGAGGGCTTTTGCTTCCTTGGTTAGGTTGATTCCTAGATATTTCATTTCTTTGGATGCTATTGTAAAAGAAATTGTTTCCTGAATTTCTCTCTCAGTGAGTCTGCTATTTGTGTATAAGAAGGCTATCATTTTTTGCATGTTGACCTAAAATCCAGCTACTCTACTGAATCTGCCAATTAGGTCTAGAAGTCTTTTGGCAGAGTTTTTTGGGTCTTCTATGTAAAGTATCATATCATCAGGTAATGATGACCATTTAACTTCTTCCTTTCCTATCTTTATTCCTTTTATTTCTCTCTCTTTTCTAATTTCTGTGGCTAATGTTTCCAGAACTATATTGATTATGGGCGGTGATAGTGAACATCCTTGTCTTGTTCCTGATTTTAGCAAGAAAGTTTTCAGTTTTTGACCATTTAGTATGATACTGTCTGTTGGTTTTTCATAGATAGCCTTAATCAGGTTGAGATTAAGACCTACTATCCTAATTTTCTGTAGGATTGTTATCATGAATGGGTGTTGGATTTTGTCAAATACCTTTTTGGCATCTATTGAGATGATCATATGATTTTTGTCCTTGACTTTGTTAATATAGTGTATTACATTTATTGATTTACAGATGTTGAACCATCCTTGCATCCCTGGGATAAATCCAACTTGGTCAGGGTGTATGAACTGCTTGATGACCCTCTGTATTCTGTTTGCCAGTATCTTGTTGAGAATTTTTGCATCTATGTTCATTAGGGAGTTTGAGCTGTAGTTCTCTTTTTGGGTTGGGTCTTTCACTGGTTTTGAAATCAAAGTAACCCTTGCTTCCAGGAATGTATTTGGAAGCCTTGCTTCCCTTTCAATTTCCTTGATGAGTTTAAAGAGTAAAGGAAATAGTTCTTTAAATGTCTTGCAGAATTCAGCAGTGAAGCCATCAGGACTTGGGCTTTTCTTTGTTGGTAATTTTTTATTACATTTTCAGTTTCACTCATTGTAATAAGGGTGTTTAGAATTTCTATATCTTCTTCATTTAACTTTCACAATTTGTATGTATCTAGGAATCTGTCCATTTCTTCTGTATTTTCCAATTTATTAGAGTACAGGTTCTCAAAGTAGGTATTGATGATCCTCTGGATTTCTGCTAGGTCTGGTGGAACTTTATCTTTTTCATTCTTAATTTCATGGATTTGAGCCTTTTCTTTCCTTATTTTGCTAAGGCTGGCTAAAGCTTTATCGATTTTATTTATTCTTTCCAAAAACTAACTCTTTGATTCTTTAATTTTTTGTTTTGTTCTCTTAGTCTCCATTGCAATGATTTTTGCTCTGATCTTTATAATTTCCTCCCTTGTATGAGCTTTGGGTTTGTTATGCTCTTCTTTTTGTAGGAGCTTGAGTTTCTGCATTAGGTTATTTATTTGAGTTCTCTCTCTTTTCCTAATATGGGCATTCACTGCTATGAATTTCCCTTGTAGAACTGCTTTCATTGTGTCCCATAGATTCCTGTATGTTGTACTGGCATTATCATTTACTTGTATAAACTGTCTAATTTCTTTTTTAATTTCCTCTCTGACCCATTGGTTGTTCGGGAGGGTGTTATTCAATTTCCATGTGTTTGTGGGAGTTTTCCGGATTCTTATGTTATTGATCTCCAATTTTATAGCACTATGGTCTGATAATATACAGGGGCTAATTTCAATTCTTTTACATTTACTTAGACATGTCCTGTCAGCTAGCATGTGGTCTATTTTGGAGAATGACCCGTGTGTACTTGAAAAGAATGTGTATTCTTATTTTGTGGAGTGGAACACTGTAAATATCTATTAAGTCCATTTGTTCAATAGCTAGGTTCAGTTCTAGAATTTCATTGTTAATTTTTGTCTAGATGATCTGTCTATTTGTGATAGTGGGGTATTGAAGTACCCTACTACAATTGTATTAGTGCTCATTTGTTTTTTTATGTCCGTTAGTGTTTGTTTTGTGTAGTTGGGGGCATTCATATTTGGTGCATATATATTTATGATTGTCATCTCTTCCTTTTGGATTGTCCCCTTCACAAGGATGTGGTGACCATCTTTGTCTCTCTTAATTAGTTTTGGTTTGAAATCTACTTTGTCTGCAAATAAGATTGCTACCCCTGCTTTTTCCTGGGTTCCTGTTGCATGGAGAACTGTTTTCCATCCTTTCACTTTCCGTCTATGAATTTCTTTTGAGGTAAGTATGCTTCTTTTATGAAGCATATTGCTGGATTTCACTTCCTAATCCATTCTGTTAGTCTATTTCTTTTGATTGGTGAATTTAGCCCATTAAGATTGAGAATTATAATTGATAGATATTGACTCATCCTTGTCATGATGTTTTGCTGTTGTTGGCTCTTTTATTTCTTATTTTTTTCCCATTTCCCTTCAGTTTCTACCTTGCCTGGTGGCTTCCCTCTGTTGGGCCTCATGGATTTGTGACCTTCACTGTTTTTTTCTAGGATATTGCTTAGAATTGTTTGGAATGCTGGTTTGGTGTTCATGAAATTTCTCATGTGTTGATTGTCATGAAAGTATGTAATTTTCCTATTGATTTTGAAAGATAATTTTGCAGGATACAACATTCTAGGTTGGAAGTTATTTTCTTTTAGGGCTTGAAATACTTCACTCCTGGGTCTCCTTGACTTGAGGGTTTGTGTTGAGAAGTCTGCCATGATTCTGGTGGGCTTTCCTTTGTAGGTGATTTGTTTCTTTTCTCTAACTGCTTGTAGGAATTTTTGTTCTTCTGTTGGGTTTCTGGTATCTTGAGCATTGTATGTCTATGTGTAGATTTTTTTTGATCGTGGCTATTTGGTGTTCTATATGCTGCACTTATCTGTATGTCCAATTCCACACTTCTGTCTAGAAGTTTTCTACTGTTACTTCTGTGAACAGTTTTTTTTATGTTAATTGTACTTTCCCTGTTTTTTTGTCAACTCCTATTAGTCTTATGTTATTCTTCTTTGCATCATCTAGCAGTTGCTGGATTGATTTCTTGTGGTCCCTTGCTATTTTGAAGAGATCTCTGTTTTCATGGTCCTTAACTGCGATCCTGTCTTCTGTATCTGATATTCTATCTTGAGATTTCTTTAATATGCTCTGCATGCTTTCAGTGGAGTTTTTAATCTCCTGAATATCTGTTTGAATCTGTTTCATGGATTCCATTTCTTTCTTATGTTGGGTGATCATGGTTTCCATTTCTTTCTTATTCTTACAGAAATCTCAGAAAGAAATGCTCAAAGACACAGAACTCAGGTAAAACAAATAAGATTTACTTGCAAGCCAGGAAGACTGCCAGAAACTGGTCTGGTCAAAGTCTGACCCCTCTTTTGTTAGTCTCTTCTCTTATACTTTTGTTAGTCAGTATCTCCTTCCTTGTGGTTTTTGATGTGTAAATACAATTCCAGTTCCTATCTACAAGTCACAGACACAAGATAGGCACATATATATTGTAAACTCACTTAGGCATTTGCAACTTTGTTAGGTTAAAATGTTATCTATAATTAAATTACTGGTTAACACCTTAAACATAGAGCAACAGGAAAAAGCAAATCTTAAAGGAATACACTACTTATTTTGCTTCTACAATTACCTTCATAGTCAATCTACTAAACTACTTAAAACTTTTTCTATCAATGTGATTTACCAGAAGCTTCAGGTCTATGTGTACTTTTGCTAGTAAGGCATGGTAATTGTTTTTATATTTGGAAACCTTGCCCAATTCAAGTGGGGGTTTGAGGTTAAGAAATGCTGCAGGCATTTCCTTATCTAGGGATGGTGCTATTGCCTGTAGTCATTTTACATATTCCTTAACATTCCCCCATTTGTTTTGGTTCATGGTGATTCTTCATCATTGGCATCACTGATGTCCCTATACTCTTTATGTCTTGTGGAAGCCAACATCTGGTAGCTCTGGATAGAGTTTATTCTTTGTAAGATGAACTTGGTTATCCAATTAACAATACAGGGGCCTATCATGGCTAAAGCTAGCAAAGCGAGTAGTGGTCCAGTGAGGGTTCCTAACCATGGGTTCCATTTAGATAAGGTCCAGTTGCCCCATGAATCTGAACTTTCAGTGTTAAATTGCTGTCCCATTTTATCTAACCTCCTTTTAAGCTTATCCATAGATTCTTTCACTACTCCAGACTTGTTAGTATAATAACAGCATTCCTCTCCTAGATATAAGCAAGTTCCCCCATGCTTTGCAGTTAGTAAATCTAGTGCCCTCCTATTCTGAAGCACCACATCTGCCAGGGAGTTAATTTGCCCTTGGAGTGTGAGGACAGAGGCTCTTACCTGCTCCAAACAATCTTTTACTTCCTTTCCTAAAGACAGGTATTATTGTTGTCCTAGACCTAGAGCTGTTCCCCCTAGGGCAAGACTTCCAGCAATAGCTAATCCTGCCATTATGGGGACAATAATAGGGTCTCTTCTCCTCCTATTGAGACTTTTGATTGTGCCAGTCCTCAGAGGCACTTGTGTCATGTCAGTTGGGGTATAAACTGACAACCTAGGAATTAAAATTCCTAAAGCACAAAGTCCATGGATTTTGGGGGAGAACACTCTATAAACCCCATCTCCACAAACAAAGAAAGTCCCTTCTGGAGCAGAAACATTATTATCTCTGTACACAGTGATACTTGCACACTCACAGGTAGCATTTAGGTGTAGTTTGTTTCCAAGAAGGTAGGTACTGTTACCTATGGCCTCAGTAGGTTCTTCAATTAACAGGGCTAAGGCCCCAGAGGTTGGGTTTCCAGCCATCATGTTATTTACTGTGATACCAAGGGCCTGGTATGACATTTGGCTTAAGGGGGCATAGATCCAGCAATCAGAGGCCAACCCCGGATCTGCTGCTAATAGGAGCCAGTGGGTGCTATTGATTGTTTGGACCATATCAATTCCTGTGTAATTGGTCTGGCTTGTTCTAAAATTTTTTAGTAATTTCAGAGATGGGCCATCCTCAATGCTTGAGGGGGGCCTTATTGTAGTCCAAACCTTTGTCATGAGCATAGTCCAGTATGGCCCTTTCCAGTATGATGTCCCACTTGGGACAATCCTAACTTGCAACCAGTGCTCTTTTAGCCATTTAGAGTCCCACGGGTCTCTCAGGTGATATTTTACTGGAACACAATTGCCTTGCTGGCAGTCATGACAACTTGGATTTATAAGAGCCTTCTGGCTTGGAGGCCTTGTTGATTCACCTTCCGCTAGGAAGTAAATAGGCCCTCCAGCTTTGCAGAGGCTCTTCTTCTGTTCATAGCCTCTGCAATCTTTTGTCTCAGGCATAACAGAGTGTTCCTTGGGACAAGCATTGAAAAACAAATCTAAAGTTTGTCCTTCAGGCTCCCACTTGACAACCTTGATGAGCTTAGTTTGTGCATCAAACTTCTTATCCCTTGGTTTATAAACACTCAGCTCAAAGTCCCAGTGCCCTGCCAAAACTCCAGTGCCCATAAAAAGACCTACTTCAAAAAGGATAAAAAGATCAGGATACCTTGTGCACCTAGGTAACATAAGAAAAGACAGCATTTTTCCTTTTTGCTCCAATAGCTAGGTGCAACAGCTACTAGGCCAATACCAAATATCAAGATGATACACAAAATTAATATCAAAAAGAATAAGGCAGGGAAAGATATAGTCCATAAAGGGGCACAGTCACTCAGCTTCATGTAGGACAATCCTCAATCTTCAGCTGTGCATTGCCCGTCAGCCTCCAGAGTGACAGTTGTAGAGCTTTGAGTGCGTTGTCTTTTTTGTCCTTCAGCATTGATCTCAGTATGGGATTTCTTCACTTGGGAGTGGTGGATCCACAGTTGGATCTTGGCTACCTTTATAGCTGTAGGAGTAACCATAACTAACATACTGTCCTCCCCATATAGGTTGCAAGGGTGTCTTTTTCCAATTCTTAACATAAATTAAATCACTGGGTTTAATCAAATGTACAGGAGTCATGTTGGGTAGGTTTTCCTTTGATCTCAACTGACCTTGCATATTGTTAAATGCTTTACCTAACAGTAGCATTTGCAATTCTATAGTGCAAGTTCCCAATTGAGTAAGGTTACCTGTAAAGTCCCTAAGTATGCAAGGGGGTCTTTCAAACAATATTTCATAAGGAGTGAATCCCATATGGCCTGGAGTGTTTCTTATTTTTAATAAGGCCATAGGGAGCAAGTCTATCCATGGTCCCTGTGTAGTTAGACAATACTTAGTTAAGGCATTTTTAATAGTTCTATTCATCCTTTCTACTTTCCCAGAACTTTGTGACCTATATGCAGTATGTAAATACCATTTGATGTGTAACATTCTAACCAAAGTTTGCAAAGTATCTGCTGTAAAAGCTGGTCCATTGTCACTCCCCATAGAGAATGGGAGACCAAAGTGAGGAATAATCTCCCCTAACAGAACTTTACACACTTCTGAGGCTTTTTCTGTTAGAGTAGGGAAAGCCTCAGGCCATCCAGAGTATGTACAGATGCAAACTAACAGATACTTATAAACTCTACAGGGTGGCAATTCTGTAAAATCCACCTGGATATCCTCAAAGGGGCTAGTAGTACCTCTTTGAATTCCTGGGAGCAGTTTTGGTCCTGTTGCAGGATTTATTTTCTGGTAGGTTGGACATCTCTGAGATACCTGTTCACATAGATCTGCCACATGAGGAATATAGAAATATTTCTCTAGTAATTTTTGTAATGTAGTCTTGCCTCCATGTGTTAACTCATGATACCGCTTTACCCAGTAATAGGATGAAGCTTCAGGAATAACTAATCTTCCTTCTGGAAGTACCCAAATGTCTCCTTGTTTCTCTGTAAGCTGTTCCTTAGCCCAGATATTCTCCTTGTCTGAATATATTATAGGAGTCTGTGGCCCCTGAGCACTTTGTCACACAGCTTGTGTCTGAGTCAGCACAGCCATCTGTAATTTTTGCTTGGCAGCCTTCTTGGCTTCTATGTCTGCTCTATGATTACCTTGTATAACTAAGTCTTTGCCTTTCTGATGCCCTGGGCAATGAATTACTGCAACTTTGCTAGGTTCCCACAATGCCTCTAGCAACTGCACAATTTCCTGTTTATTTTTGATTTGTTTCCCTTCTGCTGTGAGAAGACCTTGCTCTCGATATATCAGGCCATGGATGTGCAAGGTAGCAAATGCATAGTGAGAGTCTGTATATATATTTACCCTCTTACCCTTTGCCCATCAGAGTGCCTGTATGAGGGCCCAGAGCTCTGCACACTGGGCAGAGCAGCCAATGGGGAGGGGCCCAGCCAGGACTACCTCATCTTTCCTGGTTGCCTCATATCCAGCATGATGAACCCCATCTTCCATGAAGCTGCTCCCATCCGTGAACAGGACGAGGTCAGCATCGGACAAGGGTATCATTTGCAGGTTGGGGTGGCTGGAAAAGAGCTTGTCAGTGACACTCAAGCAGTCATTATCAGGAGGTCCTGTCTCCATGGGCAGAAAGGTAGCAGGATTTAAAGCTTTTACAGGAATAAATTGCAAATGGAGATTCTCACAGAGAAGGGCTTGGTACTGAGTAACCCGATTATTTGAGAGCCAACAATGCCCCCTTGTGTTTAGCAGTTCTAGGACCATGTGTGGAACCTGCATAGTCAGTTCCTGACCTAAAGTCAGTTTGTCTACTTCTTGAATCAACAGAATTGAAGCTGCTAAGGCTCAAAGACAAGGAGGCCATCTTTTTGTTGTGGGATCTAAATTCTTAGATAAATATGCCATGGGTTGGTTCCACAGGCCTACTTCTTGGGTCAACACTCCAAAGGCCACATGGTTCTTTTCAGTCACATATAGAGTAAAGAGCCACTTTACATCTGGTATGCCTAGGGCTGGGGCAACTGCCAAAGTCAATTTTTATTTCTTAAAAGCTTCCTCCTGTTCTCCAGCCCAATGCAGATGATTCTCCTCCTGTCCCTTTAGGGCTTCATAAAGGGGCTTAGAGATTTCTGCAAAACCTGGAATCCAAATTCTGCAGAAGCCTGCCACCCCAAGAAACTCTCTCAGCTGCTTCTTGGTTTGGGGTTTAGGGATGGCACTGATAACCTGTTTTCTTTCATTTCCTAGGCAATGCATGCCTTGCGTTATTTGAAATCCTAGCTATTTAACATGCTGTGCAAAAATCTGGGCTTTTTCCCACGATACCTTATACCCAGTTTCTTGTAAGTGAAGCAACAACTTTTTGGTGCCTTCCCAGCACTGTTCTCAGGTTGGGCTGCATAACAGTAAGTCATCTACATACTGTAGTAGAACACAACTATATTGTTCCACAGGAAAAACAAGCAAATCCTTGGCTAGGGCTTCCCCAAAAAGTGTGGATGAGATTTTAAATCCCTGTGGCAATCTTGTCCATGTAAACTGAGTCTTTCTCCCATCACTTGGGTCCTCCCATTCAAATGCAAAGATTGGTTGACTAAGAGGAGAAATACGAATGCAAAAGAAGGCATCTTTCAAGTCCAAACAAGTAAACCATGCTGCCTCTGGGGGTATTAAACTCAACAAAGTGTAAGGGTTAGGGACTACTGGATGCAATGTCACCATTCAGTCATTTACAGCCCACAGATCCTGCACTGGCCTATAGTCCCCATCAGGTTTTCGCACCGGCAGCAAAGGGGTGTTCCAAGGTGACTTACATTCTCTTATAAGTCCAAATTCTTTTAACCTCATGATATGGGGCTTGATTCCAATTCGGGCTTGCCTGGACATTGGATATTGCTTTACTGAAATGGGGGCAGAGTTATCTTTTAATCCTATAACTATGGGCGGATGATTTTTAGCCAGGCCTGGAGGCAAGTCTTCTGCCCACACTCTGGGAAACATAGCTTTTAGTTCTCCTGGAGCCTGATAAACATCATCCACATTGTAACATTGCCATTCATCTTCTCTTTTAGTAGTTACCATCATGATGAGATCCTTTTCTGGGTCTAAATGCAGAGATGCATCACATTTCCCCATTGAGTGAAAGTTATTGTAGCTCCCGATTTAGATAATAAATCTCTTCCTAATAATGGAATAGGACATTCTGGCATATACAAGAATTCATGTTTCACCTTATGTCCTCCAATTTCACATGTCCTTTCATAACAGAACTGGCATTTTTCTGAGATCCCAGTGGCACTGATTACTTGGATGTGTTTTCCACTCAGAGGGGCAACTGGAGCTGTTACTACTGAATGTTCTGTGCCACTATCCACCATAAATGACATATTTTGGCCCCCTATCTTCATATTGACCACGGGCTCACAGGGGCCTAGCTGCATTGAGCCCAGTCTGTCTCAGTCACTGTCCTCCATTACAGGCAACAATGCGCCAGTGTCCCTTCTTTCCTTTGAGTCTTGCTTTCTCTTTTCTTTGAGCTTTGGGCACTTGTTCTTATAGTGTCCTTTCTCTTTACAATACACACACTGGTCAAACTCTAAGTCTTCATGTCTAAAACCTTTCTTCTGCTTTCCCTCTGGTTTCATTTCCTGACTTTCTTTCTCTCTCTCTTCCTTGGCTCCCATAGCCACTGCTATATATCTGGCTCTCCTCTTATCTCTCTCATCTTCCTTCCTTGCTTGCTCTCTCTCTCTCTCTCACCAACTCTCTGTTCACATACACTTTCCAGCTAATTGCAGCAGTTGTGTTATATTCATGCCTTCCCAGGTCTCTTGCTTCTGAATCTTCCTTCTAATGTCTGGAGCTGACTGAGTTACAAAGGTTGTATTGATTAACTGATGGTTATCTGGAACAGCTGGGTCAAATGGTGTATACATCCTATAAACCTCACAAAGCCGCTCATAAAATTTCTCACGGCTCTCATCAGGCTCCTGCTGAGTCTCTGACACTTTAATCATATTTTTGGGTCTTTTGCTCGCAGCTCTTATCCCTGCCAGAAGGGCTGTCCAATAATTTCTTAAGCTCTCCTGACCTGCTTGGGTATTGGGATTCCAATTGTGTCTCATATTTACTGGAAACTGTTGTTCATGCCAAGCATCTGGATTTTGTGTGTATCCTGGCATTCTAGGGGCATTTATCTTTTTAATCTCCCCTAGGATTTTCTGCATCTCTTCAGTAGTTAACAAGGCTCTGCAAAGTTCTTTACAGTCCTCCCAATTAGGACAATGGACTGCAAAGATGGAAGCAAATAATTGTAACATTTTGGATGGATCCTTGGTAAAAGAAGGAGTACTTCTTTTCCAATTCATTAAATCAGAATAACTGAAGGGTTGGTGCAAGTGAATAATGCCTCCTTCTGATAGGTATTCTCTCAAAGACATTTGGAAGGCTGCTGCTGGGTCAGCTGATCTAGTTCTATGAGCTACTGGGGCAGACAATGCTGCCTCAGGGAACTGAGAAGGGGCATTCCCTGCCTCTGGTGGTGGTGAAGCACTAGCTTCAGCTGACCTTCCTCTGTAGGGGTGCAGAGAGTCTAACATATCTTTCTGATCTAGTTCCTCTCCCTCTGTTTTTAGTACAAAGCAAGTTGACATGTTCCCTAAAACATAGACCTGGAGCCAGGGTGGTGGCCTTCTGCATAGGTCTAGACAAATGTCCATATATGGAAATTCATTCACTCGGCTTTTCCTGGTTACTTTATTCCACACCTGTCTTACTTTCTTTAGGTCTACAGTTCCCTTTGGTGGCCATTCGGATACCAGTTGTGGCCATGACAATTCGCAAAATTTCTTTAGAATTTTTGATTGTAACTTCATCCCATAATCTCCCACAAATCCCTTATCAAAATTCTGAATCATACAATCTAGCACAGTTGGTTTAGTATTTGTGTTCCCCATGATCACAGATAGTTATTACAACCCTTGAATGGTGACACAAGACAAACAAAGGTGGGGGATCACTCACTCACCTGCCCGGCTGTGGGCCTCTTGGCCACTTTAAGGTCCATTAAGGCTAAGGTGGGCTGTCGCTTAAGCCCACCGTTGTGCCTTTGTTAAATGTGACCACAGAATCACGGGACAGAGCACACACAAGCTCCATGACTCTGGGAAGGGTCTTTAAGCATACACGCCCCTTCCCTTTGTCTTGGTGCACAGACGAGACCATCTATAAAGTTTCATGGCTCATTACACTCACTCTCCTAACCAAGACTCTTTCGCTCACTCATTCATTTAGAAGTTATTACATTCCCTCCTGGTGGACCCCTAACCATGTCCAAAACAAACAGAAGGAGCTACCTTCCCAAATGGCAAAGCACAAGGGGTGATCAGGCCCCTGCACTGTATTTGCCCAAAGTTACAAAATACAAATTCACCAAGTGAAACCAAAAGTTAACAACTAGGGTATTTCTGGGGTTTCTCACCCAGCAAAGGAAAGAGACAGATGAGACACCAACAGCAGCAGCCCTCATTCTGTTGTCTTCTATCTCAGGTTCAGGTGATCTGCCACCAGCAAGCAAGTTTCTGTGTCCTGTTGGGGAGCTTAGGAAATTTGTCCCAGGGGTACGCCTTTCCCCTCAAGGAGGCAGAGAGCTGCTCCCTCTGGTGGAGTTTGGGCCAATGCCCAAAAAGGCCACTTCTTTCCCAATTCCCGATCAATGCACCAAATGTTACAGGAATCTCAGAAAGAAATGCTCATAGACACAGAACTCAGGTAAAACAAATAAGATTTACTTGCAAGCCAGTGAGACTGCCAGAAACTGGTCTGGTCAAAGTCCGACCCCTCTTTTGTTAGTCTCTTCTCTTATGCTTTTCTTAGTCAGTATCTCCTTCCTTGTGGTTTTTGATGTGTAAATACAATTCCAGTTCCTATCTACAAGTCACAGACACAAGATAGGCACATATATATTGTAAACTCACTTAGGCATTTGCAACTTTGTTAGGTTAAAATGTTATCTATAATTAAATTACTGGTTAACACCTTAAACATAGAGCAACAGAAAAAAGCAAATCTTAAAGGAATACATTACTAAGCAAATCTTAAAGGAATACACTATTTATTTTGCTTCTACAATTACCTTCATAGTCAATCTACTAAGCTACTTAAACCTTTTTCTACCAATGTGATTTACTGGAAGCTTCAGGTCTACGTGTACTTTTGCTAGCAAGGCATGGTGATTTTTTTTGTTTGGACACCTTGCTCAATTCAAGTGGGGGTTTGTGGTTAAGAAATGCTGCAGGCATTTCCTTATCTAGGGATGACGCTATTGCCTGTAGTCATTTTACGTATTCCTTAACATTATGCTGGGCATTCATGGCTTCCAGCATGTTTCTGAGCTCATCTATGTTTTTGTCTGTTTCTGTTCTAGAGCCTCTAATCATGTCTTTCACTCTGCTCACCATCTCTGTAGTTATCTGGGAAATTATTTCTGTTTTCAATTTCTCTGGAGCCTAATTCATCTGTTTTGTTACTTCCTGTGCTATCAATTCGGGGTGTCCAGGTGGTTGATTATCAGACTTTTCCACCTCATTTCCCTGAGAATTTGCCTTTTGTGGGGTGGAATTCTGAGTTTGTGCCTCGCTTAAATGTCTTTTCATTTTTGTTTATGGTACTGTCCTTGGTTTAGTTCCTGGGTTGATACTTTGAAGTTGTTTAAGTATCTTTGTTGATGTATTTGCATCATTTATGGAATGATTTCTTCTCAGAGGTGCCTTCCAGATATAGCTGGTCTTTAGGCTTTGAGTCTCTAATGGCTCCAAGGCTGTCTCATTTTCATTATACCAGGAAGGACTACTGATTAGATCAATCACAACACCTTAGCCCAAGTGATACAATGAGCAACACAGTAGCATCAACTACCTCTTAGAAAATGACAATTTGTTGTAGTTATTAATTTTTCACCTTTAACTGTGTGAATTAAATAAAAGTCAAGGACCAACCCAACATATCTTTATAGTGAATAAACTCTTCAATATAGCAAATTTACCTTTTGGGATGGCGAGTTAGAAGGAGTTTGGGAGGGAGGAATAGGTAAGTAGAAGGATAGCAGTGAGGCCAGAGGGCATAGACAAGAGAAGAAAAGAGAAGAAAAGAAAGATAAAGAAGAAATATAAATTAGGGACCAAATAGGAACACAAAGGGACATGAAGAACAAGGTGTGACAACAAGGGAGCGAGGAAGAGAGAGAAACAAAAGAGAAAAGAGGGGCTGGGGATTTAGCTCAGTGATTCTGTCACTTTCCTTGTAAGCGCAAGGACCCGAGTTCCATCCCTGGTACCCTGCCCCCGCAAAAAAGAAAAGAGAAAAGAATGAAGAGAAAAATAAAAATTTTGAAAGAGTAGCAAAGAAGACAATATTTAAAAATAAGAGTAAAAAATAGTAATTTTGAAAACAACAAAAGAGAAAAATGAAGGATCTCCTTCAGGGTATATCTCTGCTGTCACAATAGACAATGTGGGCTGCAGTGTGCAGTTATAAGTCAATGAGTCTCAGTAAGCCAGTTCCTGATGTGTGAGATTCTGGCAGATTTCTGGCTGCAAGCCTCAAGTTGAGCTCCCTGCCGTCCCACAGGGTTGAACTCTGCAAGGTTCTACTGCAGGTTCCAGCTGCCTTTGCCCCTAAGATAGTCCAGGTTCTGATGGGAGGTGATGATCTCTCCAACTTACCAAGCATGGTGGTCTGGTGTGCCTTTATTGCAGAGATTCTCTTCACTTTTCCAGTGGGCTTCTGTTTTCATCAGGGAGCCTGAGAGAGGCCCTCTCTCTGTTGTTTACTTCTACAGCTCAGGACAATGGCCTTTATGCTCCCCTGTTCCTCTATAGTGTGCATCCAAGAAGCTGTACTGCCAAGAGGTGGTGTGTGGGGCACCTGTTGTAGCAGGTGCCCACACAGCTAAGCTGGAAGCTGGTGGGCATGCCTGGGGGGTCTTCACTGGCTTGGTCTCCTGGTCACAAGTGGGCAGAGTGAGCTGGACTGAGCAGGGAGCACTCAGGCTGCACCTGCTCTGCCCACACACATGGCTATAACACATTATTTTTGACCAATGAAAGATTCCTGAGATATTATATATCTGTAAACATCCACAATCCCAAAAGAAAAAAGCTCAAACACAACAGCTGTATGTGTTGTAACAAATTGAACAGAGAGACACACATATAAGGCAATTTGTTTATAAACCAGAGTGCACTCAGATATATTTGACCAAGTTGAATTATATAACTTTTATAATTTTTAGGTTTTTAACTATAAAAAGACTAGTCAGAAGTTTATAGATCAATTAACAGAGATCTCTTGTAATAAGAATCAAAAGGAATAAAAATCTTCTATACTTGTGAAAGCAAAGACCATGTTAAGATGGGCCGTAAGCTGACAGTTTATCTGTAATACCCAGCTACACAGGCTTCTCATTGTTGCTTTGATAACCATAGTTGTTTGATAGTCACATGTAATCATTCACTCTAAAGGGAAAGACCATTAAAGGTAATTTTAACAGTCTCCAGTGGGGGTCTTCCCAGGCCAGTATTGCATGTAGAAGAGACTAGATGACACTCTTTGGAGATAAGTATGAATTTCAAACAGTGAGGGTAGAAGGCCTGCCAAGGCTCCAACCTGCTGTGCTGCAGATGTCTACCTATGATAGTTTTTCCCATTTTGAAAAAAAAGGAAAAGAAGGCATCCCCATCTACCTCTCTTGTTCTGTGCCCAATCTAAGGTGGCCCTTAGACTTTATCTCATCTTGTGCCAGTGGTTGCAGACTAGAGGTGCAAGGAAGTGGCCAGAGCCAGGTTAGCTGTTTTTACCACTCTCTAATTTTGTCTGAGGGCTGAAAGACAGAAAAATCTGAGCTAAAACTTTTACATTTATTTTTTGAGAGTTTCAAGATTAAACCCAGTCCAGTTTTCTATATGGCCCAGAGATAAGTGAAGGTCAGCTTTACTGTGGAAGGATTCTAGGGAGGGGAAACTCACCATTCTGGAAGCTTTGTCTTGAAGTCCAGAAGCCACAGAAGAGGGAAGTGCCTTGAATCAAACTGCATTATTTCTCAGGAGCAGGACAGTGGAGAAGGGACAGAAGAGTGCCTTTAAGTATGGCAGAAGAACTAAATCTTAACCATCTCAGGTGTAGAAGGACAATTAAGATCAGGAGATTTTCCAGAGTGGCTCTGCAATCCTTAGCAAAATGTGTCTCCAGAGACAAAAGCTATGATTGACTCCAGCTGAATTACCAAGCAGAATCAAACCAATAATCAAAGAACCTGGATGGCTGCTTTTTGCCTCTTGAAAAAGAATGAAAGTATTTTGATTATACTGTTTAGGGCTTTTTATAAAATAAATTATTTTGAATCTGTAACATCTAATTTATGATTTAAATACCCTACAGGCTGTTGAGCAGCTCCCTTATCTTGTAGAAACACTCCCAAAGCTATGTCTCATCTTTTATTAACATACAAACTGAAATGGTGTCCTGTAGCAGGCACTTAGAAGTGCTTGTTTGAGCTTATGGAATGCTGTCTGGGAATGAGGTTCCCAGGTGTCTGCCCTTGGGTTTTTCTATAAACTAATAGAGGGGTCATGCAATTTCACTATATTGTGCTATCTGAAGGGCACAAAATCCTGTAATTTCTAGGAATCTCCTTAGCTATTTTAGAGTCTTGAGATGTGGAAAGGAAAGAATTGGTTTAATTCTTTCTTCTTCCAGTCTTTGGGTTCCCTTAGATATAATAAGGCCTAAATATTTTACCTCAAGGCTGCAAAGTTGTTCCTTAGATCTAGAAATATTATAACCCCTGTCAGAAAATTCAGCAGAGCACAGGTGTCTTAACTAGAAAGCTCTTCTGAGGGGACACAACACTATACCATGTACATATTGCAAAGACTGTGACTTGGGAAAAACTGTAGTGTTTCCTTCTATCAAATCAGGATCCAGGGATGTACTCAGCTTTTTCCTGGCAAATAGTTGACAATTTAAAATAATTGAAAGACTTAGTTATCATGTTTCTTAGACCTTCAAGAATACATGCCTGAAAATGTCTTCTATTTTAATCTCCTGTCTGATTAGCAGGCCAGTAAGGGTCTTGTATAGGAAATGTTTGTGTTTTAGTGGAGACCAGTTGTTCCCCTGGCTGCCTATCTTTTGAGCTTCCAAAATTAAGATAATATCTGTCTTTACATGTGGTAGCAGCTTGTAATACTTCTTGTCTCTCATTAGAAATCAATGTTTGATTTAAGAGCAACATTACATCTTTTTAATCTATTCCATAGGTCTGAGTAAGTCCGCTAAAGACCTCAATGTACATATTGGGGTCATCTGAAAACTTTTTTCAGTCTCATTTAATCTGTCTTAGATCATTGAGAGAAAAAGACACATGAACACAGGTAGTCCCATATTTGCCACTTACTTCTTGCAAGAGATATCTTTGAGGGACCTGAACAACTTAGCTAAGGATGGATATAGCCTCATAGAGATTAATTATGGCTGGTTTAGAAATTCCACCCTCAGTACCTGGTGGTCAAGACTTAAAGTTGTCTTGGAAACTTTGTTCTCAAGTTCTAAGGGGCGAGGAGTAGCCTCAGGCTTAGAGGTACTGAATGTCTTAACAGTGAGGTGTCTCTCATTTTTCTATGTCCCACATTTACATTTGAACACAAGCAAGAACTACTTCTTAGTGTAAAAAAAATCTCAACATAAGATGATTTTGATCATTTTCTCTCTTTTACAGTATAATTCTAATTGTGAGATAGCATCATAATACTTTCCTTTGTGTACTTGGCTTTAGGAGGTAGGCACACCACACGTGGGTGTAGAGAAATACTAAATTGCTCCTTAATACATTCCAAAGGAGTAAGAGGTTCAGATATGGGGTTCCTAATCTGAAACAAGAGAAACAAATATGTTATCCCATAAGTCTCTGGTTGATACCTGTGCCCCCTAGGGTGTGCCCAGAGCAAACCCCAAGGTTTATTCCACAGCAGGGTAGGTCACTACCATCTGGAGAGAGACCCAGAAAATAAAACTGGACTGGACTGTCTACCCTTTACCAGTGTGGGATCTTATCTTCTTCAGGGAACTCACATCCTTACTCCAGTAGGTACTCACAAAATGCAAGTTACATTTGACTTTAGCCATAACAATCATGTTTATAGAAGGAAGTATTGCTAGCAAACCAAGAGATTTAAACCTCTGCTTTCTAGTTCCTTGAAAGAGAGAGGAAAATAAGTCAACAGTCAAATTATGTCACTTTTCCTGCAAAAGAGGTCACCTTCAGAGATGGTAAGACAGAGATTCTACACTGGGCCCTAGGGCAGAGAAAGCTTTGAGATGTTTCTGTTGTCTATTCAGTTATTTAGGCAACTTTTACTAGCAGCAATAGAAGACTACTCCTTTAAGATCCATTTTAAATTCACTAAGTATTTGAAAGTTATAGGTCCTCCTAGAAGCCACAATCTACATAGTAAAGGAACTCTTATGGACTTCCTATGCATGCCTGAATGAAGAGAAAGGCTGACCAAGATAGTCCCATATTCTAGATAGCATGAAAAACACAGATGGAGGTTACCAATTGCTATTTTCCCTAGTGTAAGACAAAACAGTTGTTGCAAGTTGCCTTGGTCTGACTTTCTGGAAGGAGGAGCAGTCTGACTACAAGAGATTCTCAAATGAATTCCCAATAAGTTGGAGAAAAGTTTAAGTGGAGTTTTTAACTCACTAGCAGAGAGAAAAAGCCCAAATAAAGCTCAAGCTGGTTAAACATCCAAAAAAAATCACCATATAGCACTCTATAATTCTGCAGTAAAAGTTTCAAAGTTCACAACATATCAGCAAAGGTATTTTTCTCCCTTACACACATAAATAATGAAGACCATGCCTAGGGAGGAGAAAAGTTTCAGGTAGTTTTACTCTATCAAAGATTAGGGTTTTTTTTAAACACTTGTCTAGAAGTCTGTCTTATTAGTAGTAGAGAAAGCAGTCCAAACCTATAGCTCAACTCCTAATGGAGGTTTAAGAAAGGGCTCTGAAGACATCATTTCAGATCACTCTGAGACAGAGGATATCTGATGATCACTGACAGAGTTCCCCTTTCACCAGTCCAGATAGGGAAAAAGTATGGAAATTTTCTGCTGATTATCTAGATGGGCTGTTGGGAGCTAATTTCTTCTGAGGGACCTTTGCGTATCTGCCAGAGAGTAGCCCTGGCCATGACCCCTCAGTCATCGCCTCAGTTTCTGCTAATTCCATGCAATCAGAGATCTGTCTCTGAAAGGAACCCAGTTGCCTGTCTGGTCAACATTCCACCCACCATTGGTGTCAATGGGAGTGGGGATTCACCAGAGGACAACTGGAGAAACCTGTCCTCTGCTTTGAGAGTGGCAGGTGCCCTAAAGGCAATTACTAGCTGGAAAAATAACCACTGTTTGGCATTTTATAAGGGCCAGATAAAAGCCTGAACTGTCTTTATCTGAGGTGATTTTATAAGAGACCCATTTTACATTTTTAAGCAACTAAGTCCAAATGCAACATACACAAAACAAGAATAAAATGTAATTTTAACAAGGGACAATGCATAAGAATAACAAGAAATTTGCAAACATTTAAATCACACAACTAAAAAATTAAAACATTTTTGAAACAAAAGCCAAAACAAAGGCCAGAATTTATGAAACAAAAACCAGAATCTATGAAACAAATGTTGAGAGCTTATGAAACAAAAGTTACCTTCTATGAAGCAGAAAGACCAAAGTTAAAACCTATGGAACAAAAGCAAACTCACCTCCAACCAGTAATCTCGGTGGAAGACCTCCAAAATGATATGGGGGAAGAGATGTAACTCCCAAATCTATTAGATATCCAAAATGAGAGTTCATGTTCTCTAAAGTTAAAGAATGAATTTTAGGAACAATGGAGGTTTAGAGTAGGAAAAATTTATTGAGAGAAAGAAAGCATCTGTCAAAGAGAGACAGAAGGGGGACCAGAAAGTGGGTTCCCCCAGAAATGATTCTAATAATACATTGACATAAGATTATCTGACAATATTCATCATAACCACACAGGAGAACTTTTGTTACAAATGGAAATTTGCATGAGTTTCCAGGTACAAGGGAAGAAGTGTGGACTTCCATGTTGAGCTCATGTTGTCCTTAGGTTGTTGTCCTGTTGTGTCAGTTTTCCTCCAGTGCCTTCTTTCCAGAAAATGGTTCGTGGGAGTAAAGTTGGCCTGATTATAACACTAAAATGGGTAAAGTGACCTTAGGAATTCCCTAGCCATATACAACTGGACGTTTTAAAGAGATTGCAATGTGGAGTGTGCCAAAATGTTCTGTCTCCTGGTAGAGTTGTTTTGGAAGCTCCACTTTCTCTACTCTAAATGAAATGCATTATCTTTTTCTCTCAACTATGACTTGGGTCTCTGTGGGGTGCACAAAACCAATAATGACAGTGGAGGAATCCCCCAGAGGGGATAAGTTACTTTTCTTTTTCTTTTATAAATCAAGCGCATCAAGTGTCTGTGCTTCAAGTTTTATAGCCATAACATGATGTCATTTTCATATGAAACATCTTTGAAGTAGTTTTATTGAGAGTTTTATATTTATTTCTATGAAAAATCTATTTCCATGACTGCAGGCTCTGCTTTTGGCACAAAAGCTTTTGCTGTGCTGTTCAATCTGAATCAAGCCCTATTCTTGCACCTGCTTTCTGTGGCTGCAGATCCCAAGAAACTGCTGCTTTGGCTGGTTCCTTGCTGATGTAAGTGCTTGTTCCTTAGAACAGGGATCAGAGAGGACACATATTTAGCAATCAGTAGAGATTATCTCAGAAAGATAAAGAATATAAATTCCAGTCACCTTTTGAACTCATGAAAGAAAAAGTGCTATATTCTATGTCTCCAGGGCCTAGAAATTAAGGGAAATGCATGGAATATAGATAGTGAAAGAACTGGTGTTAAATTCTGAAGAAGGCAACAGATACCTCAAAGGTGAAATTTTTCTTTCATTCAATTTAGAACAGGTGGAAAAGAAGCCTACAGTGTTTATTGTTCCAGGAAAATGAATTTTGTTCCCAGTGTAATAAAATAGACTCTCTGGGATTCATTCTGTTTGGTAGACAAACTTAAATGTTAAATTGAACTCTCTGGTCAGAGGTTGTGTATAAGAAGAGATAAAGCTCAGTTAGCACACATATTTTAAAAACACTTAAGGCAACTCCTCATGTCCCACTCATAGAGAAGGGGAAACCAGAGGCTTTCTCTGGGTGTGGACAGACTTTAGTGCAGGGTTGCTTTGTCTCCATATCACATCTATCTTGGAATACAAGAATTCAGAAATTAGTGAATGTTGGTGTGTGCTGGAAAATGCGGGATATCAGGAAACAAAGCACTCTGCTATTAGAGAGCTTTTACTCAAGCAGTGAGCTGAACAATCCACATGGTTTATTCATTCTGAAATTTTCACAATATTGGAGCAATCTGAAGAAAGTTTGCCATCTCATTGAATCATAGGAAAATACCCAAAATTAACATTGGAAGTAGGAAACTATTCTCGAGAATTCTTTTTAACAATGATCACTATGTGTATATTTTTTATTTATAAAAATCAGTAACTTTTAGTTGTGTTCTGGAAAGAAATCAGGACATAACACTGAATTCCCAAATCTTGACCAACTTCTGTCTTCCTTACTAGGCTTATAAATTACTTTTAACCTCGTGAAATGATTCCAAGGAAATGTCCATTTTATTAGTAGTTCAAAGTAATATGTAATGTCTTATCACAGTGAATTTGGTGGTCTATGTCCCAACCTTGATTAATTTTCTTGCCTCAGTCAAGCAAGGAAGACTGAATTTCCTGCTTTGTGCCACCAGACTTCCAGGCCTACATCCTACTGCCCTCTAAGGCTTATTACTCTAATTTTCAGAGGTGACGTGAAAATAATTATCACAGTGTATCTCTTCTTAAAACTCAGCTATTTAACTCATTAAATAAGTAAAGGTGAGTGCTGTACACCATAGGTCTATGGTCTTTATGACTAATTTTACACCCACATAATAGATGCTAATGATATAATAAGTAGTTTGGGATACTGGCCTCTGAATACGATTGTGTAGATTCAAATTCCTGCTCTGTTGGTTCTTAGCTGTGTGACCCTAGGCACATCACTTATCCTCTAGTGTCTATTTTCTCATTTGTCAAGTGGAGACCATAATGATCAGGTCCCTCAGAGGATATTAGTATGTAGATGCAAAATACTTGGAACAGGGCCTGGCATAGAAGAAACTTTCTTCATGTATATTATACAAGAACTCATCTTCCTAAGGCATAAAATACATACAAATGGGTTGAGTTCTGTTAAGACCTAGAATATCTACTCAATATTTAAAGGTTTTAATAGAGAATCTTTTTTCCTTTAAATGGTGGAAAAATTAATGGCTTTAAATATATGTGAGAAATTATAATTTAAATGTCCAACAAGACTTATGATAAAGTTGATCATATAAAATGTGAGAAAGTACTTTGTAAGTTGAAAACAGTTTTAATAGTAGTGATAACAATGACATCTTAAAATTATTTTAAGTCATTTTGGTCTCTAATATATCCTTTTGTTTACCTTATTGTTTTTTCTCTTACACAAACATACACAGGCATTCTTTTATTTTTTAAAACACTTTATTAATACATGTAGTGCATAATGATTACATTCCTTGTGGGGAACTGGTACATGTGCAAAATACATCTTCATTTTTTTCCTTCATCTCCTTGGCTTTCACTGCCACTGAAGCCACAGAAAGCATGGCAGCAATGCAAGGAGAATCGAAGGGTTTGTTTTCAAAGGTCAAGGTCCTAACCTAAACAATATGCTTAGAAAACTACTATTGAGACAGGAAGGAAATTGGAGAGGATGTCAATGTGTGCACTGTCAATGGGAATCTGTAAATGGAGCTCTGCAGCTGGTGATCTGGACCTGGATCTCAGGAGGGCCTCAGCTAAGTCAAGAAATATGCAAGAGGGAAAGGATGATGTATATTTACAGTTTATCTTAGATGGGGCTCTACTTCCATTGTATGTTAGCAGTGACCTCAAGATGGCCAATGGCATCATCAAGGGAAGACTCATCTTGAGACACTGTCAGGAGAATTCTTGCAGTTGAGCTTCTCTCTACTCTTTGAGAAAGGCATGGAAGTAGGTTGACAGAGAGTGTCTTGGTCACTTTCTCACTTCCCAGACACGATACTATACACCCACAATCTATAGGAGAGAGGTTTATTTTGGCTTACAGTTTCAGAGGTGTCAGTTCATGCATGGTTGACTGGCTGCAAGGGAAAAACAGCATGGTGAAAGGGCTGCTCCTGAAAAAATTGCTCACATCATGGCATCCAGGAAGCAAAGAGTGAAGGAAGAACCAGGGATGGAGATACACACTTCCAGGTCATGCCTTCCAGTGACCCGCTTTTAACCAGGTCCACCTTGCCATAACACACTCAGCTGGTGAATCCACCCATGAGCACAGCAACTGCATGATCCAATCACCTTCCAAAAGACTCCAAAATCATAGCCTCTGATCTCAAGAGAAAGTTGGGGGATGTTTTAGTTCTAAATTGAGGGAGAAAGAGACAATGTTGGAGGGGAGAGAGAGAGGGAAAGAAAACAAGTACATAAGGAGACCTGAATGGATCTCTATATTAGAAGAAGTAGGGATGGCAGTCTGTGAGGAATGAACTAGATGATCAGATTCTCTGAGAAGGAGGCTGGATCATACTGGTGGTGTACAGGCCAACCAGAGGTGAAAGCCTCCCCCATGCCAGGATGCTAGTACCTAACAGAATAGAGGAAAGTCCTCAGAGAAAACAGGTAAGGGAATGAACTGACTGGAACAATCGATTAAATGAATTTTCTCTCAATTAGCAAGGCAAAGTTTTCAGAAACTGGCTGTAGAGGCATCTTGAGATACAAACTACACAGTTATAGTTATTAATGATAAAGTTTTCACTCCTTTGAGCTTTGTGGATTGAGAATTCAGGCATGTGTGTGTGCGCGTGCACACACACACACACACACACACACATCATACTACATTTCAGACAACAAAATCAGGGATATTGTCATCCGTGAAGTGAGTTCTCATCCTGGATGGAGAAGAGCTGTTGCATTAAGAAGAATATAAGATCCCCCTGCAAGAAAAGCCTAGTGGACAATGGATAAAACTATATGGGAGTGTTCTTCTTTTCATCTTAGTCAGGAGGATGGAAAGGTGCTCACTTCAAGAGCTGTAGCTGGTTTTGGTGACCCAGAGCATAGCCATCACTTTTGTTTCCTGCCTATTTTGCTAAAACACACTTATTGACATTTTGGTCTGGAAAATTCCTAGTTTTGGCGGGGGGGCTACTCTGCCCTTGTAGTACATTTGATAGATTTCTTGGCCTCTACTCACTAAATTCTGGTCATATCCCTCCCCCAGTTGTAATAGCTAAAATTATATCCAAAAACTGATAAATATCCTTTGAGGGGCATTATCACCTCCATTTGAGCCACTGTTCTATGGTGTAAATTCTAACTATAGAAACATTTCCTTGACTATAAAATGGAAAACAAAAGCATCAGCACTCTGCATACAGAACGGGTAACCTAAGGAAGGTAAGATATAAGAGATATGAGAATATCTGAAAATGGCAGGCATGTGAATTTCAGGGGGTTGGCTTTCAAAATGTTTACTCACATTTTCTTTTAGACTCAAAGTTAAGTAAATGTCATTGAAATTCAAGACCTTGCTTGGGAGAACTGTTATTGAATATATTCAACAGCAGCTTTTTATTTTATCTAAAACATTGTCTTTGATCCTTCTTTGTGTCCTCTTTCCTAGGCACTTAGTCACATTTATTGCACACCTTTGGATTATCTCCAAAGTTTGCATGTTGGAATAAAGTCAGGATGCTGACAAAGGAAAGAAAAGAAAAGAAATGGTCAAAGAAGATGAAGAAGAAAGAAAAATGAAGAAAAAAAAGAAGAGTGAAGAGACTAGGAATTCCCATACTAGACCAAGATTAAGATAGCAGAAAATTTTACTAAGAAGTGTTACAGGGAAGAGGGGATTTGCAAGGATGAAGGACATATTGATTGATGGAACTTCTTGTATTTCATCTTGAATTTAATAAAATGTAAAACAATATTGTGACTTAAAAGTTTTGAGATGCATTAAAGAAATAATCTATGAAATACTATGAAGCTAATGTAAGGAAGTAGGCAGTAAACTAGAAAAAAACCCTCTGCTGTCACTCTTATTGACTGTCCTGATTGTACTCCTAGGCAGAGTTTTATTTAGGTTTCAGAGTGAAAGAATTGTGTAAATATTTCATTCTCAGGGAAACTGAGACTCACTGGGGATGTACTGCCTCTATCCCTTGGTACTTTATTCAGCTGTCCCAAGGCTCACTTGCAGTTTACTGTTACACTATTTTATGTTGTCACATCAACAAGGCTTTACTGTTTTAATAATCTGGATGATTTATAGGTTTTTACATAAAAAGCTCTGTCATCATCATGTTATCTGATTTCCAAACTTAATTTTTCTCTTTGAGTTAGGATTTGCACCTGTGATTAATTCAGCAACTTTAACTGCAAAATTCTTGCCTTCTAATGAGTTCCCAGGTGACATGCAAACCTCATGGTTCAGGTAAGATGAAAATTGGTATGTGTTTCTTCACCAAAGAGCTAATGTGATAACAGGATTCAATCCATGGTTACATCAGGATGTCTGATCAAGTCCCCAAATGCTAAAATGAGACTGGACTTATGCTGGGCTTCTCCTTCCAGCTGAAAATGGGGATGTGACTTGGGCCTTTTTATTATCCACCATGTGCTGTCACCTGTCTTACTCTAGAGTAGTTTTCTGGGCTGGAGACTTCACTTGTTTAGCATTTTGTGTATCATGACCTATCTGAGCATACAGCTCCTAAAACTTCTGCTACACGGGCCAAACAAATGCAGGGTAGGAATACTTCAGCACTTCCTGAATGTTTAAGTTTTCCACAGACACAGCATCAAGAGTCTCTCTCTCTCTCTCTCTCTCTCTCTCTCTCTCTCTCTCTAGCAAGGGTTAGGTGGGATCATTTGCCTACCAGATGTGTTTCCAAAAATTTATTATAGGGCATATATTATTATCCTTGATGCTATTATTGATGTATGCTGCGGAGGTGTATTTTAGAAGTGATGCTCTGGTCCCAGAGGTGATTCTAAGGTTCATTTACTCAGCAGCCCCACAATCCAGTACTCAGAACCCTAGAATAACTGCTCAAGGAATGAACACAGCACTTCTTGTCTATTGGCTTTATGGAGAAATGTTTTAAAAATCCACCCATGAAATATCACTTCCTAAATATCATTGTTTAATCTTCTATTTACATAGCCCAGTGTTTTTAGAAATGCTCTGGGTACTGAGGAAATAAAGTTGTTATGTATCCTACTTACAGTCCCCACCAAAACATTTTAAGGAAAAGCTTACCTGTAAAACAGAATCTCTCATTTCACTGAGGAATAGGCTGACATTTTAGTGACTTGTCATAAATAGTGCAGTGGGACTAAGTAAACTGAGTTTAATGATGAGTTTTACAAGGTAGTTTGTTCCTTCTCCTTCTTGGGCTCAATGATCTTTCCCCAGGAGAGGTATTTCTGGGCAATCTACATCTCTCTTTTATATTCTTCTGAAGCCTTAGCTCACTAGCTAGGAGCAGAGGAGTCAAGGGGAAATAAAGCAAAAAGTGAAAGAATGGTAGAAGAGAGGTGGAGAAGGAGGAAAACAGAGCAGGAAATGCTTTCACCAAGTGAAAGAAACAAAAGACAGCTTTGGGTCCCTGAAAGGAAACCATTAGAATTAGAAATCTGGGGGTGAGGAAATAATTAGCAATAAACCAGTGTGATAGGGGATCTTAATCCTTCCACCATACCCCATTGCTCCTCAGTAAATGACACCACCATCCAGTGTTGCTTGGCTTAAAACCCTGGCATCTTCCTTGTTTACTCTCCTTTACATGCCTTGCCTGCCCTTTCCTACTCTACCCCTGCATTTCTCATTTTTCCAGCTAGTCCTCTCCCTTCTGTCAGCTTTCATTGTATCTCATCTCTCTGTCATAATGGAATACTTTATTTGAGTCACCACTGTCTTTTTCTTTGGCTGCTGCAAAATGCTTCCTAACTGGTCTCCCTGCTTCTCTTCTTGTTTATAGCACACAGGTTCTCTACAGTGTAGCTGTGGGAGTCTCTGCAAAATGAATTCTTATTGTGTTATTCCCCAACATAAAAAAATGACTTCTTAATTCAGTTAGAATAAACACCTAATTGAAAAATATACTATACATAAATGTACAAATAAAGAGCAAAATGGAAGAGAGATAAATAGAACGTAGAAAGAAGTCCAAATACTTCCCCAAATTACACATTTTGTTGTTTCAAAAATATTTTAATATATATGCTGATATGTTTCATTTATACTACAAGTTTATCTTAAATCATTGAAAAGAAAGTTTTGTGTTATTATCTGTTTCTTGTTTTGTGAGAATCTTTTTGGTTTATGACTTGTACTCTAACTATTTGAAAGTAACAATACACAATGTTTTTACCATTGTTATTCTCTTATTTTGTTATAAAATTTTGTTTTATTTTTCATGAAATAAATTCTAAAAAAGACCTAATTTGTTTTTAAACATAAGAACTATATTATATGATTATTATGATATGTAATATATATGTACATATATGTAATATATATGCATGGACACACCAACAACAAGAAGAACAGTATAGATGGCAGATCTCATAGTAAACTACTGGTGGAACATTCAGTAATCTAGATTTTTCAATTTCCAAGACATTTTCTAGAAGTAGGACTTAATTTAAAACCTTTTTAAGCTATGAGAATAAATCTTAAGTTTCTTTAGGTGTGAAGTGCATCTTGAATTTTGCTGGTCCTAGTTTATAGGTGTTGATTAATTGGTAATTTGAATATTCATTTAAACTTGAAGAGACCTGGCTGCATGCCAGGCAGTGAGCTGGAAGTTGAGATAATAGAGATGATCCTAGACTACAGGGAGTTTGGGTTTCAATGTGGATATAGCTAGAACTGCAAATCTTTACATTTATATCCAAACATCAACTTTGATTCTCCTTAGGACATAGCAACAATGATGATAAAAATAGTAGTAATAACAGCAGAATTAACAATTAATTACTATTAGTAATTAACTAACAATTAATTACTAGAATTGTAGTGAGATCTCTACATGAATTATCTCACTTAAGATAACAGGTACTATTAATATCAATCCCATTTTATATGTGAGAAAACTGAGGTTCCAGAGAGTAATTTCTGACTCAGCTTCTTTATATGCTAAACTAAGCCCAGCTCAAAATAAATAAATAAATAAAAAATAAATAAACTAAGCCCAGCTCTAAACTGTCATTTAATGGTAAGTGAGAAATAGAAAGATGGAGAAAAAACTACAAAGGTCTGTATCAACACTTTTCATAAAATTACTGTAAAATTGTCCTTCTTCCATTCAAAAAAATAAACAATTTCTTCTAAGAAAAAGATGAATATAAACAAATCATAATTGTTAGCTCGAGGACATTTTCCTCTAGAAAGATGGATCTTTCTGTCAGAGCACATAGGAAACTTTACACTGGTCATCACAATTGAGAAATATGACAGATGGTGAGAACAAGAAATCATTTAGTTGGCCAGAAAGGTAGGAATATGGTTTGAATATATATGTTCCCTCCAGAATTCACGTTGAAATTTTTTTTTTTTTGGTACTGGGGATCAAACTTGGGTCCTTGCGCTTGTGCAGCAGGAAGCAAAACCACTGAGCTAAATCCCCAGCCCTGAAATTTAATCTTAATGTAATAATATTAAAAAGTGGAGCCTCTAGGAGGTAGAGCCTTTAGGGCCCTTTAGATGCCTTACAAAAATAACAATCCTTCTAGCCCTTTTGTCCTTCAGACTTACTATGTGAGGATATAGTGCCCACAGCAACAAATTGCCATCTTGGAAACATACCCTCCACACACTGAATCTGCTGTTGTCTTGATCTTAGACCTCCTAGCTCCCACAACTGTGAGAAATATGTTTCTGTTGTTTGTAAATTACTCAGTCTGTGACATTTTATTATAGCAGCAGAAATGGTCTGAGAAATTTCTTGAGTTTTCATAAAATATATATGTGCATTTATTTCTCAAATCCAGCATGGATTCATGGTAAAAACCTTGAATAAAATAGATATAGAGGACCTTAGGTCAATTTGATAAGGATCATTTAAGATAAATGTATTTCCAACATCATATTAAATGGAGAAAAGCTGAAAGCTTTCTCTTTCAAAACAGGAATAAGAAAAGGGTTCAATACAGTACTCAAAACTAGCCAGAGCAATCAGGCAAGAGAAAAAAATAAAAGGAATACATAGAAAGGGAAGAAGTCAAACTATCATTATTTACAGATGACATGATATTTTACATAGAAGACCCAAAAATTTCACCAAAACGACTCCTAGAAATAATAAAATTCAGTAATGTAACATTATCTTTCATTAGTAACATTTAAAGAAGGTAGTAAAATAAGAAACTTGCTTTAGCCTTTAATAAAGGGAACTTTTAATAAATGAGGCTAAAGAATCATTAATATAAATCACTTTTTACCTCAAACTAGGACAGAAAAAATACTGCAGCATCTTATTTGAGCAATAATAGACAAGCAGCCTCTTGTTGGGTGAAAAAGCTGATGATTCTCATGGTCTCTGTGGAATACTGCCTACCAGTGTGGGGAAAGAATCCATGAGGGTCCTTGGGAGCCTACAGTAGGGTTTCTAACCTGAGGTTAGACTATTAAAACTTTGAATTAAATGACTATTAAAACTGAATTATGGTGAGGTCCTGCGAGTGGCTTGGAGCCCCGCCTTCATCCCGTGCTCCTCTTAGCTGCTCTGGCGCCTGTAAGGCCCAATTCCACCCCCCCCCACCCCACCCCCGCCTTCTGGCTCTTCTGTTATCTGGTCCCACACTACAGAGGCACAGGGGATTATACTTCACATAGTTAAATGTGATAGATTAATAACTACCACAAATTGTCATTTTCTAAATTGCGCTTGATGCTATGGTATTGCTGACTGTAACATTTGG
>NW_004624769.1:1935244-1949575 GCF_000247695.1 Heterocephalus glaber
TCTTTTGTTGCTAGGGAGTCCAGGTGGGTGTGTATCAGATTGTTCCATCTTGTTTCCCTTTGGGATTTCTGTAGGTGATCTGGAAGCCTGGTTCTGAGGCTTGTTTATGTGTCTTCTCATTTCGACAGGGGCAGGGGTTGTGCTGCTGGTGCCTGCGTGGCTCACCTACTCTTTGCTGGGAGGGTGATAGGTTGGCCTGGAAGTCACCTACTCTGCACTGGGAGCTGTGGTATGTTGACTCTGAAGCCTCCTCTGCAGTGGGATCTGCAGCATGTCAACCTGGAAGCCTCCTCTATGCTGGGAGCAGTGGTAGCCTGGCCCAGACGCCTCCAACTCTGCACTAGGAGCTGCACCATGTTGACCTGGAAGCCATACCTGTATTTCTTAAGATGCTTTAAAAAGTTCTTCAAGCAGAAAGAATGAAGACACATATTATCCAAGTGATTTGGCCTCCTCTTGCTCTCCTGTTCTTTCCCTCTTGTCTTCTGTCATGAAATGAGGACAAGAAGGTCCTCAGAAGATGAAGCACCTTGACATTGGACTTCTCAGCCTTCTGAACCAGTGATTCAGAGTGTGGGGTGTGTTAGAAATGGCTTCTCTGAGGCCATGACTGTTTAGCAGCATGCTGAGCCAAGACATTGACGAAAGAGCATGAGAGCAATTGCTTTCTTATATACCAGGAATGAACAATTGGAATGTGAAACAAATCCACCACACAATTTACAATAATTGTCACCCTCATCCTTCAAGCATTTAGATATAAAATCTAACAAAATATTTACAGGATCTACATGTGGAAAATTATAATAGCCTGATAAAAGACAGAAAAGAAGATAAAAAAATAGAAGGATATTTTATTTTCATGGATTGGAAAACTCAATACAATCAAGTTTATGTAAGGGCGTAAGAGACTCAAGATAATCACAATATGAAAGAAGAATAAAGAAGTTGTTGGAATGATTCTGCCTTGCTTGCAGTCTTCTTATAAAGATACAATGATTGATACAGCATGATTTGTAAAATAATATGCACAGAGTTCACTGGAACAAAAAGGAGAAAATAGAAATAGATTCATACAGATATAGTAAATAGTCAATATCTTCATCAGAGAGGCAAAGACAATTGTATGGACATTGAATTGTTCATACAATTCATTGGACAAAGGATAGTCTTTAACAGATGGTGCTAGAATGATTGGATTTTGGTGGGTGAAAAATGAAATACAGACACAGGCATACATATCTTACAACAATCAACCTATAAAAAAAAATCACAGACCTAAGAATAAAGTGAAAATCAATGAAGATCTAAAGGAAATCATAAAAAAAACTAAGTGACATTGATGCTAAGTGTTTAGGTACAATACTAAAAATACAATCTGTAAGAGAGAAAAAGTAGTAGTTTTACTAAAATTAAAAACTAAGAATGACACTATGAAGAGATTAAAGAACAAGCTACAGACTTGGAGAAAATATTTGCAAAACATATATGATGAAAGACTTACATTAAAAAATAACAGGAAACACTTAGAACATAAGAATAAGGAAAATAAAATACCCAATTAAAACATGCACAGAATATTTGAATAGATACCTCAACATATATACACAGATAGAAAATGATATGAAAAAAATTTAAATTTTATTATGCTTTGTAACTAGATGTCCTTCCAAACCCTCATGCGCTCATAGGTGGGGATTTTCAGAGGTGTTAGATTAGGATGTGTGTTTAATTATGTGACAATGAAATTGGTTTGGCATAGACCTGGGTGTGGATAATGGGAAGGTCCACCCTGGGTATGGATGGAATCACCCAAAAGGCTTACATTTTGGTGGGATAAAAAGGAGAGAGAGGCTTGCTGCTTTGCTGCTGCTGCCTCCTGCCTACTCTGCTACGGGTCGTTTCTCCTCTGTGTTGATCCTCTGCTATGTTGCTCTACCTTGGAGCCAGTCAACTATGGACTGAATCAGTCTTCCACAAACTGTGGGCTGAAATAAACCTTCCCTCTTTTAGCTTTGGGTGTCAGGTATTTTGTCTCAGAAACAAGAAAAGTAACAAAGACAGATTTTGGTACCAGAGAAGTGGGAACTTGTTGTGATGCTACCAGGCCTTGTGGTTCAGAAGCCTCTGGAATTGGTTTGTGGAAAGAGTTTGGAAAGGTTTGAAGATGCTGACTGAAGAAGCAGCCCTGAAATACTATAAACTGAGCTTGAGAAATTCTGGTAAGAGCTCAGAGTGCTGATAGAAATGCTATCAGTAAAGACCAGGATCAGGAGGTTTCTGTTGGGGAGAAGGACTGCATTGGCTGTTTGGATTCCACATTATGTGAGCTAAGCTTTGGCAGAAAATTTGTCTACAGTTTTCTCTTGTCCAGAGACTGCCTGAGATTGAGATTAAGTGCAGTGGACTAATCTGGTAGTAGAAATTTCAAACTGTTTAATGTTAAGGCAGTGGCATGACTACTGTTGGGGGCTTTTAGCCAGATCTATGTTCAGGATTAAGAGCAAAAGGACCAGCACAATGATTTAAAATGTTTTGAGTTTGGCCAGAGATGAAGCTATAGTAAAGCTATGGACTGCAAAGATAGAGTAGAGGAGATCTTAATTGCTGAGGAGGAACAGAAGAATAGAAAAGATGACCTGAGGACCACAAGAACCAGCAGGACTCCAGGCTTTACAGCCTCAAAATTACAAAGGTGAAAGACTGCTTTGAGAAGAGGGCCTATCTTCCAGAATGGCTATGGCCTAGGAAAGTTGTTCCTTAGGATTTGGTTCATAATGCTCAGCAATCTAGACAATTGACCCTTACAGCCAAAAGAAAAGAAAGCCTGGCTACTACTCCTTCAGCTGGAAGAAGACCTTGGTATTATGCATGTGGTGCTCATTTTAGGTTCATGAAAAGTGCAAGAGTTGTGGAGTCAGGAAGGCTTTCACCCAGATTTCAGAAAGAAGACTCGGGAGTCTAGGAAGTGTGCCCCTAAGAGGGCAGTGTGTGAAGCTGAATGTGAAGCCAAAGGTGCAATGGAGACCCAGGAAGGTTGGAGAAGCCAGGGATGTGGGTTGTCTGAGGAAAGCTGAGAGGAGAGGGCAAAGCCAGCCCAAGAGAGAAGCTATGAGAGTTCCAACCAATGACAGTACCCAGTGTATGGAGCAAGCCAAGTTCATTGGGGTTCACATCTTGTAACAGATTGCATCAGATGCTGGACATGGAACTATGGAATTTTATGGAACTATGGAATTTGCCTTTGTGGATTTTGGACTTGCTTTGGACCCATTCCTTTCTATCTCCCTATTTCTACCTATTGGAATGGTAATATTTATCTTGCACCATTGTTTGTTGGAAGTGTTTAACTTTCTTTTCATTTGTATAGGTACTCAAAACTAAGTTTGCTTTAAATCTGGGAGGAGACTTTGGATTTAAACTTTTCAGCAATGTTAAAACTTTTAGGACTTTGGCAGCACTTAGAGATGGACTAAATGCCTTTTTCATGAACAGATGCACAGGAGTCTTTTGGCGATCAGGGATGGAATATTGTGGCTTGTATCTAGATGTCCCCCAAAGCCTCAGATGCTCATAGGTGAGCCTTTTTGGAGGTGCTGGATTAGGGTGTGTGATACTGGGATTAAAGGCATGGGATAACTAAATTGATTTAGCATAGGTCTGGATGTGAGCAATGGGAATGTCCACTCTGGGCATGGGTGGAACTACACAAAAGGCTTGTAGCCTTGATGGAATAAAAAAGTGGAGGGAAGCTTGCTGCTTCACTGCTGCTACCTTCCACCTGGTCTGCCATGGACTTTTTCTCTTCCACAGCACCATTCTGCCATGCTGCCCTTCTTTGGAGCCAGCCAAGAATGGATCAAATCCTCTATAGACTATGAACTGAAATAAGCCTTTCCTTCTTTAACTTTGAGTGTTCAGTATTTTGTCTCAGCAACGAGACAGTAGCTAAGACAGTTGCAAACTATAGTCACTCAACTGTGCTGTAGAGCACTATAGCTCATTCCTCCTATTGATATTTTGATACCCATTATCCAGCTTTCTTTTCCTTTCTTTCTTTCACTTCCCCTATGTTCATCTCTCTGCTTCCATGATATCAACCACGTAGCTTCCATGTATATTATGACATATCTAGATGTCCTCCCAAAGCCACATGCAGTCATAGGTGGGACTTTTGGAGGTGGCTGGATCTAGGGTGTGTGATGCTTGGATCAAGGATATGATGATGGATTGATTCACTGTACAATGCTAGGATTAAGGGTGTGAGGATATAAGAGACAGAAAGGGCTGCTGTTGTCCTTGCTTGTCATTTGTTGCTTGCTACTTCTTTGATCTTTTGCTGCTTTGCTTTCCACTGCCATGCCACCCTGTGTTGGAGCCAGCCAATTATGGACTGAAAACTCTACAAACAGTGAATTGAAATAAAGCTTTCTTTCTTTAACTTTAGGTGTCAGGTATTTTGTCTCAGCAACTAGAAAAGTAACTCAGACAGTGTATGAGCACAAACAAGAGGAAATTTTCTTTCTCTGCCTGGCTTATTCCATTTAAATTTCTCTGATTCCTTCTTTATTACTGCAAGTGATAAGACTTCATTCTATCTCAGAAAGGAATAGTGTTCCATTTTGTACATGTAACACATCTTCTTTACTTATTTATTAACTGATGGACATTTTGGTTAATTCCATTTCTTGGCTATGTGAATAATATTGCAATAAACATGACACCACAAGTAACTGATAAACTCATTTATTTTTTTGAGTAGTAATAAGATAGCTTGATCATATATAGTTTTATGTTTTAAGTTTTTGAGGAGCTCCCATACTGTTTTTCAAAATGGCTGTGCTGTTACATCCCACTAACAATGTATAAGACTTCCTATTTCTTTATTTGTTATTTTCTGTCTTTTTTATTATAACCATTATCATAAATGGAGGTGAGCTTATATAGCACTATGGTTTTGATTTATAGAGTTGTGCTACTTAGTGATGTTGAGCATGTTTTCATATACCCATTGGCAATTTATTTGCCATTTTTTGAGTAATATCTATTATGATCATTTGTCTATTTTTAATCAGATTGTTTTTTGCTGTTTTTAAATTACTTATAAATTCTGGTTATCAATCTTTTTTCAGATAAATAGTTTGTAATTGGGTTCTGTCATTCCAAAGGTTGTGTCTTTATTGTTGATTGTTTTGTTTGCTTTGCAGAAACGTTTTAGTTTCAAATAATTCTATTTTTAAATTTTCCCTCTTTTTTTGCTTATGCTTTTAGGCTTTTGTTCAAGATGTCATTGCCTATGTTGATGTTTTAAAGTGTTTCCTCTGATTTTTGCATGGTATCAGGTCTTATATTTAGGTCTTTGGTCCATTTTGAGTTGATATTTCTTTTTATGTGAGGGAGAGTGAAAGATTTGTTGGTTGTAGATGCATTGATTTGTTTCTAGGTTCTCTGTGCTGTCTCACTATTCTATGTATTGGTTTTTATGCCAGTAACATGCTATTATGGTGACTATAGCTTTGTAGTATGTTTTGAAGACAAGTATTGTAATGTCTCTGATATGTCTGACCCTATTTGCCTCCAGCCACCAGCATTTACAGCATTTCTGTTCCCAATAACCTGAGCCCCAAAATAATAACTCCACATCCTGTTGTCACCCAGTCTGCACTGCTGGGACAGGGGACACCTGCCCTGCCCATACTGCTACATTCTTGTCCCCTTTCAGATCTTAGAGGAAGCACTTTTAGCTGTTCTTATTCAGTATTTTAGCTGTGGGTTCCTCACATATATCCTTTCTTGTCTTGAGGTACATTATTCTATACCAAATTTGGTCAAAGTTTTTAATCACAAAAGGATGTTGACTTTTATCAAGTGTGTTTACTGCATCTGTCATATGATTGGGTGAGTTTTGTCCTTTAATCTGTTGAAATGAGGTTTTACATTTATTGATTTTTATCTGTTGCATTTTTTTGCATACCTGGGGTAAGTCTCACCTGACTATGGTGAATAATACTTTTGATGTGCTGGTGAATTTGGTATGCTGTGTTTTTTGAGAATTTTGCATCTGTAATTCACCAGGAAAATTTGTTCAGAAAATGTAAAATTACAGAAACAGTGAAAAAATAAAGTCAGTAGTTTCCATCAGAAGGATGGAAGAGGAAGAAATAGGTGAAGCACATGAGATTTTTAAATTAGTGAAGCTATTCTGTATGGCACTATATAGGTAGATATATGACATCATCTATTTATCAAAACTACATAAAACAGAGCAAATTTTAACATGAATTGAGGATTTTAGTTAATAATAATGTCTACATATTGATACTTTAATTAGAACAAATGTACAACATTAATGCAAGGTGTTAATTATACAAGAAACTGGGAAAACTGGAAGCTCTATAAGTATAGCATATGGGAACCTCTCTGCACAAAATTCTTTATAAACCAAAAACTGCTATATAAAATACAATCAATTAAGAGAAAAATTCTTCATATACCATTCATCCATCTTCAGTAATTTTTAACATCTGAATCCTATTACCTATTAAACTGCTAAAGAAAAGATGGGAAGATTTTTCAAGGCTGAAGTGAACTAGCAGGAAAGTACTAGAGGAAGTTAGGGGAGGGATTGATCAATGGGTTATGTTAGGCACGTTATTATTCCTGAGTGCATATGTTTTGCTTTATGATTAGGCCATCTATGTCTGCTAATTGGTGCTCACAGAAGTTAGGCTTCTACTCTCCCACAGATACAAAGACAGGAACACTATCTTTCTTGATGATTCCATTACATGTGGGTAGCCCCCAGTCTTTGAGAAAGACACTCATACTCTGTATTATAAAACTGGCAAGAGGCTTTTTAAAAAGATTTATATCACAAAGAGAAGAATCAACAGTTACAAATTTTCTAAAGTAAATGGTGTAAGAAAATGGAGGTCAAAGCTGAGGGAGGAAGAAGCCTGTCTAGATTTTAGCCAGGCCCAGGGTAAGTTGAATGTTGTCTTGATCACTTTCATTTTTTTCATGTCTTGTCCCAGAAATACAACTTATTGAAGGAACTGAAGTCCAATTTTGAATCCCATTTTTTCACGTGCTAAAGTTTTGATCTTAATTTACTGATGTTCTTTATTGTTTAGAGAATGTTTCAACTTACTGATGTTCTTTATTGTTTAGAGAATATTTCAACTTCAAGACAAGAATGTGGAAGAGCAAAAACAGAAAGTTTATTCTAAATCCTGTAGAGTTTGTGATGAGCACTGCAAATACTATGTGGTCGCAGATCCTTAATATGTAATTTGAAACAAAATAAAAATTGAAATATAAAAATTATAAGGAATTCCAAACATGTCTTGATTTTTAACATGATTTCTATTTCAATGCTATTTCTTTTTTACATATTTGCTTTATTTTTTAAAATTTATTTTTATAGTATATGTTTAGGATGTACAATACAAAGTTTAGATATAAATATATGCAGTAAAATTGAGGCAGGATAAAGAAAGGTAGAAAGGAGGAAAGGTAATTTTAAAATTATATTTTTAAACGGACTATACCTTCAGAACACAATCATAACATTATTTGTCTTTCCTCTTAGTCTTTTTTTTTCTTTTTTTTCCTTCTAGGTTCATCATACCCAAATTTCTTAAAGGTACTGTAAATCCATAAATTAACCTAGTTGATAAGGTAAAGGACAGCAACTTGAACTCAAGATGAAGAACAGATTCAAAGGTATAAAAGAATATTTTTAGGTCAAATATCTTACATCATCCACCTTCAAGTCCACATATAAAACCCCACTCCAAAGCATAAGTGCCTCTTTTTTAAGGGTTCAAACTCTATCTTCTCTGTGTATTGCTTTAATTTTGCCTAATAAATCTTTTCTATGCTTGTCACTGACATGTCCTGAAATTCTTTTCTGTGATGAGAGTCAAGAATCTACTGAGTTGAAGTCCCTACTTTTTCTTTGGGAAAACTTCTTTGGTCCCCTCTGGTGACAAAATGATAATTACTATTAAGCAAAGTAACATGTACATAATCTTCCATAGTTAACTTTTTATGGAAATAGTGTATAAAATCTACTTAGAGAAAATCTTCAGAATGTTTTATGATATTATTAACTACACTCCTACTGTGGTATATTAGATCTTCAGACTTAATTATCCTGCCTAACTGCAAATTTGTACCCATTAACCTACTTTTCTCTATTTCCTCCTCTCCCCACTTTTGTTAACTATTACTCTATTTTTATATATTCAACTTTAAAAAAATTTTTAGATTTCACATGTATTTTTTCTTTGTGTCTAGCTCATATCACTTTTCATAATGACATATGAACTCATCCATGTTATTGTGAATGGCAGTATGTATTGCTTTTAAAAGGCTGAATTATATATCCCATAATTCTTTACTCACTCATATGTTCATGGAAACTTGGATTGTTTCCATATCTTGAGTACTGTAAATAATGCTGCCATGAACATGTAGTATAGATATCTCTATGAAATATTGATTTTATTTACTTTGTGCATACACCCAACAGAGGGATTTCTGGATCATATGGTAGCTTTATTTTTAATTTTTTGAAGAACCTCTGTACTGTTTTAAATTCTATCAGTAGAATTTATATTGGCACTAACATTATACCCTGGTTTTCTTTTCTCCATATCCTCTCCAGCATTTGCTATCACTTATCTTTTTGGTAGTAGCCATTCTAACAGATGTGAAGAGATATCTCATTTTGGTTTTGATTTACATTTCTTATTTCTAAAGTACAAATTTTCAAATCACTATAAAAATTAACACTGGACTCTCCTTCTGTTTAGTTGGAGCTTCAAGCTTTGATGCCTGTTTGTGTAGTTTGTACTAAAGAACATTATTTCTTTCTATTTTGGTAACAAAATTGTTAGTATTAAATTCTGTATTTTTTTTTCTTTTTGTTTGCCCCCAAATCATTGTTTCACGTTAACTTTTTTTCCTGACACAAAAGTTAGGATTTGAAGAATGCTATATTTCTTCCCTACCTTCTTGCCTATTCTTGAGTTTCACACAGGAAAGCATTATCATTCAAATGTTCTTTTAATCATCCAGTCCATAATATTACCAGCAGTCAGAACAGACTTGTAATTTGTGAGCCATGTGGAAGGAAAAGATATCTTGCTTCACTGAGAAAATAGATAATTTTGTGAAATATTGGCCATTTATCTGTCAAAGCAGGCCATTATACATTGAACCATGGTGAGAAGCTATCACACACCTCCAATTTTTTCATTTAAGCTTTAATGGAAGGTTGTTTGTTTTTTTTTAAATCTGCTGCAAGGCTGATCCAAATTCTATATTTGAATTTTCTTTGATAAAACTGGGTATTTGAAAATATCAATCAGACAAATACATTTAGAAGAATAAAATTAGACTACATAATCAGACCAAATGCATATTTTAATTAAAAAATCATCACTGTGAAAACAGTGAGGAATAAAAGAAAGGAAAATAGCATGGATTATCTTTTATTCCACTACCTCTTCTTATCATTCTTGGGTGGCTTCTAATGCATGAGACATGAATGCTGTTCTATTATCTGCATTTAGGAGGCATTATTCCATGTAGGACATTCAAAATGCTGAATTTTTAAATTCGGTTGGAATAAGTATAGAACTGATTATCAGAAGGCTTGTTTTTCAGTTCTTGTTCTATGCTCTACAACATATAAATTATGTGACCCTGGTTGAGTCATTAAATCTAAGTCCTGACTACTTCATCTGAAAAATGAGAATAATAAAAGTATTCTTGTTTCCTGTTACAAAGTTGTAATAAGAAGCAAATTATTTAATGTATGTGAATGCCTACTGAACACTGAGAGCATGATAAAGGACTATTATTTATGCTTCAATGCATGCATTGATATGCTCTGTATAATCTGTATTTTCAGAAACTAACCCTCCATCATGTTGACATTTGCTAATTTTAAATCATACTGCAAATGAATGGTTCAGATTGGAACACCTGCTATCATCATTTTTTAAGAAAATGACTATCATTTGATTTACAAGAACATTTTATCTTAATAAGTTCAGTTCAGTATTTATTAGCATGTATTAGCCTGAAACTTCCTTAACAGAATTTTGTACTTGATTCTTCACCTCAGATATCAGAGTAGCATTGATGTGATTCTCAAACATTACACTCAGTAGGCATTGCTGACATTAATAGTTCTCATTATTTTCCCTAGAGTACTTTAAAAATTATAACACTGGAAAATAAATGAATAACTATATCATATCTCAAGAAGATACAAACTTTTATCATATTTCAAAATTATCTCATATGTTCTGCATTATGCAAATAAGATGACTGCATTTTTCTAGGTAATAACCTCATTTTATTTTTAAATTTTTGGTGTTGGGAATTAAATCCAGGGCTTTAATCATGCTAGGTAAGTGCTCTACAACTAACCATGTCTATTATAAACCATGTTTCCTATTTTATATTTTTAAAAATATCGCAAGAGTTTATAGGAGAGTTTCTTAACATGAATATGGATATCAGAATACAAAATAATTTTTATTTTTAAGAAAGTTATATCAGTAGGGGAATGGGGAAAAAACAAGAATCAGGATATATTATGTAAAGGTACAAATCTCCAATGATGAACGTCATTGTATTTTATACCTAAAATGTACCAATAAAATTAATTTTAAAATAAAGTTATATTAGTTAAATTAGGCATTAAAAGTTTCTGAAGACATCACAGGACTCATGCTCATTATCCTACAATGAGCATTTATTATGATGACTTTAAGAGGGAAGAGAAAAATTATTTGACTGTTGTTCTTACAATGTTGTTTGATGGTAAGGTGTAGACATGGGAAAAGTGTATAGTACTATGGGTATTGGCTAAAATAATATTCTCATTTAAAAATTTACATTTGTTTTATGAAAGAAAATACCATTCTGCATGGGAAAGACACCTGAATAAATGTGGTAGCTCAGTTGGAGATATGCATGATTTGAAGGGGAGAAGTTACAGACTAAATGAACCATATAAGTAAATATGGTATCAGAAATGAAAAGCATATATGAAGTCCTAGTTTTTAAAAACTGCAATGTTACTTGCTACCTTCATAGATTTTATGGTTTTATGTCTTTGAAACTATAGTTATATTGAAGGAAGAAAATTTAAATAGCCACTTGAAAAATTCATAATTGGTCTTAAGTGGAACCCAATGTAACCTTCTCTTTTTACTTGTGTTAAAGCTCCTTGAAAGATCATCTAAAAATTCATTTTACAGCATTCATAATTCATAATGACCATCATGGTTTCCACATAAGCATTTGTTTGGACTCAGCTTGAAGCATCCTAATTTGCCTGATTTAAAGTGGTAGATTTTCTTAGTAGGAAACTTCAGAAATTATGACTGGTTTCTAAAGTGTAGTGCTGAAACAATACTGTAGTTTTTAGGTTGTTTGTTTCTTAAAAGTATGTCCCTGAACAGAGTGGTTCTAGAAAGCTATACTTCACAAGAAAATTTAACAAAACCAAACACTTGTATCCTCTTTTAAAGGCCTGATTTTCTTGCTTAGCATGGCTTAACATTTGAATAGTGATGGTACTTGCAGTATTGCATAAACTTAAAAGTCAATTTTCCTTTAAGTGACAGCAATACATAGGTACTCCAAGCTTTATTCAATTTTGTCAAGAAACTTTTGTGTACTTTTTGTAATATGCATCTAACCACTAAATCAGTATATGTATTCTATAAACAGCATGAGGACATGGAGTATAGAAATAGATGTATGCCATCTTTGCTGTAGACTTCAATATATATTGGAATTTTTATGAGTGGTCCAGACATAGAGAAGGAATCTTTAGAAATGACGTATCTACTTGCAACTTTTAAGAACATCCTGAAACACAGTACTTTTCGGGTACATGAAGTTCAAGGATAAGTAGAGGAGTAATTTGCCATTTGTACCAAATTAAATCAGACTTTCAGTTCAATCAAAACAGCTTGCAGCTGGATGCAATAATCTGATTTCCTGACACTCAGAGAAAAATTGAAGCCCTCCAAAAGGCCCCTGCTGATCCTCAACATGAAATACAGTTTGCTGGCAATTTCACTCAACCTCTGAATGCTTTCACACATAATAAACTAAAAAAATGTAAATAAGGCACAAGGTTAGCTGGAGATGGCTCTCAGGTAGCATTATATTACAACTAAATGAAACACACAGCACAATGCTTCTAAAGGATCATGCTCTTGTTCTTTCTCAAAGCAGTTATTTTGTTAAATATGCCATTAGATGAATCTCTGTATTAGTGTCCTGGGAGTACTGTTTTGACATTGGATGTGTGTTAAAAACATAATAAAAGGCTTCAGAGAACAAATGCAAAAATTTTATGTGAATAACTTGATATTTTTGGGGGAAGGTAATGAGATAGATAAATATAAATTCTCAAGTACCCATTAACTGTTGATTATTCAAGATAGTGAGAATACAAACTTACAGATATATTCCATGCTGGCAAATTCAATTTATAACAGTTGGTATATATCATTACTTTTTATATATAAACTGATAAATGTATGTCTTCTAGCATGCTGAATGGACTTCCCAGAATTGAAAATTGCTGAATTAAGGACAAAAAAAGCATAAAGTGATATACTTTTTCAAGAAAATTTCTTGCTTTTGAAATCTAACACTCCCTCTAGGACTTATTATGAGGTTTCAAAACCAATCCTGCTTTCTTTATCCAAAATCTCATCTTCTTCTTAACAAGGATATAACTTAGGGCAGAGGCAGAGGGTCAGGGGAACACTGTACAGATGCTGAGTTCTCAGCAGAAGGGGATTTCTCACTTTTTTCCTTTTGGGGCAGGAGGGAGGTACTTAGCCCCTTTCCAGTCAAAATTCTAACAAACAGTACATTCATGTAGCACAACTGAAAAGGCTGGTGAAATGACTACTTACAAAGGCACAAACAAGAGACAAGGGGAGCCAGCAAAGCATGAAGAAACATTCAGACCATAACAGAGTGAAAACATATTCAGCATTATCTCAAATGATATGGGAAGGAAATACCTACTGGAACTCAGGGAGAGATGTGGTGAGGAGGAGGTAGCCTGCCTGGCAGGACCTGTAGTCTTCTGAAGAAAGATGTGGTTACAGGCAATCCATGGGCCAGAAAGATGTTCAATGGAATAGATACCACAACATCCTACTTCAACTTCTGTTTTTCTATCAGTACCTCCTTTTGGTCTGGTTCAACCCCAAGCCAGGAAGCTAAAGAATCTAGTTGAAGCTGTGTGCATGAGTGTATTAGTCAGCTTTCCAAGACCTGAGTCAAAATCCAACACTCACAAATGAAAAAAGGAGAGGTTTATCTTGGGTAATGGTTTCAGGGGATTCAGTCCATTATTACCTGGCTCAAAGGCAGAAAGATCACAATGGAAGAGTGTAGTATAGCAAAGATGCTTAATTTATGGCAGCTGGAGAGTAAAGCAGAGGAATAGTACCAAAGAGACAGGGTCAAGAGACTTTGTATAGTACCAAGGTCACACCTCCATGACCCACCAACATATCCAGATGTGTACTTTCCTAGTCTCTAGGTTGCTCCCAAGCCAATCAATTTCACAATTAAATTTAACTGTCCCAACAAGTTCGTATTCTGGTGTCATAGAGGGAGAAGTTGGACTTGGATCTGGAGTGGCAAAATGATTACTTATCATATATTGTGGGTTGTCTCTTCACACTGCTGGTGGTTTCTCTTGCAGTGCAGAAGTTTTTTAGTAAAAAGAGATCCCATTTGTTGATTTCTTGTGCTAGTTCATGGGCAACTGAGGTTTTGTTCATAAAGTCTTTTCCTACCCCAATATCTTCAAGAGTTCTACCTAACATCTGTTCCAGTCCGTTCAGTGTTTCTGTTTTTATATTTAGATCTTTAATCCATTTTGATTTTAGTTTAGCACATGGTGAGAGATATAGGTCTAGTTTTAGTCTTTGGCAAGTTGAAACACAATTTCTCCAGCACTATTTATTAAAGAGGCTATCTTTCCTCCAGTGAGGGTGTTTGGCTCCTTTATCAAAGATGAGGTGGCTAAGTGTGTCTGGAGTTGTTTCTGCATCTTCCAATCTGTTCTGCTGGTCCTCAGGTCTGTTTCTTTGCCAGTACTGTGCTGTTTTTATCACTGTAGCTTTGTAGTTTAGTTTCAAATCAGAACTCCCAAATTTAAAGACCCAATTCTAAAATGGGCATCTGAAATGAACAGACATTTCTCACACAAAGAAGTAGACATGGCAAATAAACATATGAAAAAATGTTCAACATCACTGGTCATTT
>NW_004624769.1:1994162-2041078 GCF_000247695.1 Heterocephalus glaber
ATAAGAGCAAAAAAGTAATTTTGAAAATAACAGATAAAAATAAAAATGAAGTGCCTCCTTCAGGGTATGTCTCTGGTGTCACATTAGACAATGTGGACAGCAGTGTGCAGATATAAGTCAATGAGTCCCAGCAAGCCAATAGCAGACCCATGAGATTCAGGCAGATTTCTGGCTGCAAGTTCCAAGTTGAGCTCCCTGTCATCCTGTAGGGTTGAACTATGCAAGGTTCTACAGCAGGTTCTAGCAGCCCTTCCCCTGAAGATAGTCCAGGGTCCGATGGGAGGTGATGATCCCTCCCACTTATCAAGTATGGTGGTCTCGTGTGTCTTTATTGCAAAGATTCTCTTTACTTTTCCCATGGGCTTCAATTTTCATCAAGGAGCCTGAGAGAGGCCCTCTATCTGTTGTTCACTTCTGCTGTATCTTTTGGAGCTCAGGACAATGGCCTTTATGATCCCCAGTGCCTCTGTTGTGTGGAACCACGTACCAGCACAGCCAGGAGGCCAAAGGTGGGGTGGGGGATTAGGGGTTGCTGCAGGTGCCCACGGGGCTAAGTTGGTCACTGGGGGGCGGGGAGCTGGTGGGAAGGAGCCCTGCTCCACTTGGCTGAGGTCCTCACCATCTGCTTGCTTGTCATTTGCTTTGATCCCTTCACCTTCCTTCACTAACCTCTGCCCCCTCTTTCCTTGATTTTCCTTTTTATCTTCAGCAAGTATGCTTTTTTGTTTCCTGCCATCTGTCCTTTATATATGTATGTATGTATGCATGTATGTATGTCTTTAGATTTCTCATATAGGAGAAACCATGTGATATGTGAATTTCTGTACCAGACTTATTTCACTTCACATTATGATTTTGAGTTGCACCCCACCTTAATATTGCCTACCATTACCTCTGCCTTTGCTCTCACCCACTGTTTCATAATAGTTTATAAATGGAAGAGGTTAGGTTATTAAGTGAAAATTCTTACCACTCTCACACTACTTTCTAATGTGACTAAATTGAATTGAAAACATTGCCACATGAGAAACATGCCAAGTTTATAAGGCTGGGCTCAACCCTTGACAGAAACAGACATTCAAGACTAAAAAGACATCTATCCTTTTTTGCTTTCTTCTTGTTACAGCTCTGAGTTTTCCAATATTTCTAAAATGAACATTCATTATGCATCCATTGTGATGAACTAGGAAATCACACAAAGTAATCTTAAAGATTTAAAGATGGCACACCAGTTATTAGGAGAAAAAAACTGTGTTATGCAGCGTTATGCCAACCAGAAATCTCTAAAAACAATTATTAATGACATCCTCTGATTGAAATGTTTACATTTCTAAATATGGTGCAAATGCCCATCAGATTAGAACAGTTCAAAGCAAATATTGACTCATTGTGAAGTTAGCTTAAGTTTGTAGAAGATTTTTAATATACCATCTTTCAATTAAAATGTTAATCACCTGTGCCTTTGCAAAGAGTTATGATTTACATTAGTCAATACTGCACATTCTTTCTCTTTCAGATCTTAGTTTGTACGTGAACAAGGAAATTGCAATATAAAGAGCTGTTAGGGTGATCAAAGTTAGCTTTATTAAATAGTTTTTAGAAAATGGAGTTCTCTCAATGTGATGAAAGATGAAGTCAATATGGTAAAACAAAATTAGGAATAATTTTGGCTTAATATGAGGATAAGAACTATTTCAGTATCTCAAATATGCCATCTGTGTTATAAGGAGACCAGTGAAGAGTTTACTGTTGACTAAAATGGAAAGAGCAGAAGAAAAAGGAAAAAAAATGAATGAAATATAAGTTTAACAAAACAAAGTATCTTTCAGGTGCATATTTTACAAATTTTATGGATTTCCTAATACCGACACTAGGAAGTAGTACAACTTTACAAGTGAGGAAACTGAAATTTAGGACAATTACATTAAAGAAAACTGCTTTAAAATCAAACATAGAAATTAGTAGAATCAAACTTCAAATTCCAAATGGTGCTTATTCCAATGTTGATGTTTTGCCCAGCTAAGCCTTATTCAACTATGAAAGAACACCTGATTTGTTTTGGTGATTATCAATAAAAGACAGAATAAAACTCTGGAACATGAACATGTCATCAAAATAGTATTCTGTGATGTGGCATGACCAACAAGATCTCAAACCTCAATGGTTGATCCTCTGAAGGATAAAAGTGATGGATATACAAATGATGTCCAAGCAGAAAAAAAATTAGAAGTAAAATGTTTCAACTCAGAAAATATTGAAATCAGCAGGAGAAGATACTAAAATATATACAAAAAACTTAGAAATGATAAAATTACTAATCTTTCTTTAGTAAACTCAGCAGGCAATAAGTTCCAAAGAACTGCTAATGAATTATTAAACTGAAATGTGGCCCTGGTCAAAGATAAAAAGGAAAAGAATCACATCTTCTGGATGATATGAAACAAATGTGACAATCAGTAACTTTGAAAACATTGTGAGGATGTTAAGGGCACGCTATCTGCTTCGTATACTTCTACATCAATTATGCATTTTAAAGTAAACTTAAAGAGGTTCCTAATTAAGCTCACTGTGCAGCTGTCAGAGGATTTTTTTTCTTTATGTAGTACCAAGCTTAAACTCTGTGATAAAACATCCATGATTGTAAAATACCAAGCAAAGAGCAAATGAATTAAAGATGCACCTATGATTCTGTATACAACTCAGGTAGCTTAAGTCGAATGGTCTTTACTCTCCGAACTGTTCAATTTGGAATTTTCCTGAATTTTGTGCTCCTTCTGTTATTTCTACTTAGACCTATCTCTCCCAATATGACTCAATTTTGTAGATGAGTCTAATAGCATGGAATTATTAAACCACCAAGAAGGCTCATTACTCTCCAGGGAAGGAGAAAGACACCTAGAATGGAGAAGCTGTGAGAGGTTAGTCATCTACCCTTAATCTCAATGCTGATTCAGAGAGACAGGAGACTTGAGAGATTAAACATAAGGAGAAACAAAAAGAAATTGTTTCTCAACTGTGAATTCTCCCTTAATAAGTCAAGGACCATAGTTCCAGAGTCAGACTACAGAGCTTTACTTTATACTTTGGACATGAGAATGTGGCTAGTGGGAAATGAAACAAGGCCTTCTGAAAGAGGCCATTTGAGGGAAAGCCAGGGACAGACAGTCAAAGGAATTTGCTGAAACCAAGGTGGGCAGGAAGTAGTTTGGAAACTCAAGATGTTTGGGAGAATATGAGAACATGTGGGATGGCACTCTGCTTTCCCATTTGTGTTTGATAATGGGCCACCAGGCGGAGGAACAGTGTTAGACTGTGAAAAAGACATATCGAAAAATGAATGTTGCTGGGTTAAGAAGAGTGTGTAGGAAATCCAGGAAGCCTCTCAGGGGGCAGAAATGGTCAACATCTTGGTGGACTGGCAGAGGCCTGGAATCAGGACCTTAAGAACACAGAGCTGCAGTGGAAAGTTCCACAACCAACTGGTAGTTGTAGCAGATACATGCTTCAAAGTTGGGGACATGATCAGAGCAAACCAAGTAACACAGAAGCTGATAGCTAGAGAGCAAAGAACACTTTAACTAGAGTTAACAGAGACCCAGAGGACAGCACAAGAACAGAAGTTCCTTTCACCACTACAATGAAGAAAAATTCTTGCCTTTGGGGAAGAAGAAGCCACCTTAGTAAAAGATGAGAGAGTGGGAAAGAGACTATGAAAGATTTAACGTCTGTCTCATATTATCTCTAAAGAATACTTAGTTATTTGTAACTGGCAAGATCTAGTGGCCTCTTGAATTCACCCTTATCAGAACAGCCACTTTCTACCAGAATGAGCTCAGAAACATATAACATAAAGAAGCATGTTGTGTTTTAGCTTAACCAAGAATGAAAGTTCTTTATGTCTCATGGAGAAGTCCAGAAGAGTGTAAACAGGGATAATCAATAAATCCCATGATCCTTCTAGCTCAAGCAGTCTACCATGTTTAGGATGTCACATCTTCCCTTATGGCTCAAGATGGTGGCGTTTGTTTAAAGAAATAGGCTGGAGAAAAGAAGGAAAAAGAAAGGAAAAGATATTTACCACTCTTTCTTTTTAGGGGCAGGCAGCTGCACCACTGAGCTAAATCCCCAGCCATCCACTCTTTCTTTTTAAAGGAAGCCTCTTAGGTAGAAATTAGCTTCATGGCTACATTTAGCTTCAAAAGATGCTGGGAATTATAGACTTAATTTCAGAGCATCATGACTGACTAGTTAAAAATCCTACCCTTTAGGAATAAAGACAGAAGAGATGTGGGAGAAAATTAAGAAATCTACTATAGGGTCCTAGATGTATGATAAAATAGAGAGATTATGACAATTTATAGGTCATATGGCAATTCTTTTTCAATATTTCAGAATTTCTCTCATATTTGCCAATAACTGAACTGCAAGGGCTAGCGTTTACTGTGATGATTTTAATGGTGCTTCCTGTTACTGTAGATATTTGAAAAAAGAGAAAAGGTACATCTGGTTTTGATGGCTAAACACTACAAGGTCTGTTTCTGAGATTTTAATTTTTCTTAGCAATTACACAGAAAAGAGAGACCATTTAGTGTCACAAACTATGTCTTTGACTTATTTTTATTTCACTTCATTTTCAATGCTACTCTTGACCCTTCCCCTTACTTTTCTTGCTTTAAAGCAATCAATCAAACATAATTTTTCAATTCACTCCCTGCAAAGCTGCTAACTAATTTCCCTTCTCTTGTTATCTAAAATTGTCCCCTGCTACCTCTCTCTCTAGAAATTCTTTCTTAGAAAAAGTAAATTTATTGAGGCATGACTTCATAACTTTTAAATTATTATATTGAGTTAAAATGTTTTACCAGGTATGATCACAAAATACTATAATTTTTTAAATTTTAAAATACTTATTACAGTAAAAGACACATTGCCAATATTCCTGCTCAAATCACCTCCCTCCTCCTGTTTCAGACACTCTTGTCTCATCATTCTAGCCCCTTTTGGAAGAGTTCTGGGAGTCTTCTTTCATTACTATCTTTAGTTGTACTGTCATGTTTGATTCAAGACATTTAATTTTCACTGTCTTTTTGACTTTGGGGAATAGCCAGTTGTTGCATGGTGCCAGATCTGGTGGATACAGAGGGTGGAAGAGGACACATGATAATGTTTTTATGAGCCTTTCCATTGGATGGCACTTGGTGACAGCAGGATTCACTATACTTTTTATCACATCTTGAAGAACACTCACAAAAAAGCATTTCTAGAACTCTTCACAAAGCAGCAAGAACAATGAGATGACTGTGTTCAAGGGTGAGGGGGAGTATTTTACAGGGGATTAAAAGCAATGCATCTTTTATCATATTTTTAAATTTAAAAATGTATCATCTATTTTGATCATTCTTCATACAACTTTACTGATGATGAAGAAAAGATATCATCTGTTTGAAGTGAATGTCAATGATATTTTTAAGAAACTATCAAGTCATAAGGAAAAAAAATAGTGGAATAGTGATTGCCAGCAACTTAGCTTCTCCAGGAGGAAAGGCCTAGTGCTTGGAAAACAACAGTTCAGAGAGGAACTGAAGTGAGTTGAGGGCACCCAACCAGGAGCAAACTGACAGAGGAGAAGAAAACAGGATTAAGTGATACAGAAAGAAGTGCTCACCTTGGACTGGAGACTGCAAGGTGAAGAGTGGCTGAGGATCCAGCAGTGCAAAGGCAGGGAAATCAACTTTTCTGCTTGTGGAGAAATGAAGATATGACCTGGACCAGGAGCATCTTAGGCAACTGGAGGCAGCAGCAAGAAGGGGAACTACTGTTTCCCCAGCGACCCCCTAGAATCAAGGGTTGGTGAGTTAAGGTGGAGCAGCACCCCAGCACACAGTCTGATAGAGCAGAAGGGAAGGGGTCGCCATTTTATTTAGGAAAGGACTCCGGGCTTGAGCTTCAGTCAGAACAGTCCCAGAGTGGAACCCCAGAGGGGCAGCCTAGTGAAGGTAGACAACGGGCAGTTGGACAGCAGACTGGGGTGAGGAAAGAATTCTGATAAGAGGTAGCAGCTAAGACCACTCAGACTTCCTTCAGGTGGTGGCTGGGAGACTTGTTCCAGCCCTCACAGACCTCCAGACCCAACGCTGTTCAGCGCTCTGCGTTGGTCTTCCAGTCTGAACAAAGACACACACCACCCAGAGTTCTGTTCCTTAACACGAACCACAGGAAAGGAGCCACGAATCCAAAACAAGCGAACTTTTTTTTTTTTTTTTGACTATTTTTAACTTCACTGTAATATTGCCTCATTTTTTATTTTCATTGTATTTAAAATTTTTTTTTATATCTTATTATCTATCTTCCTTCTGTACATTACTCTCCACACATTTATTCCATTATTTCACACCATTCTCTCCCCCCTCCCCACCCCCTTTGTCTTTGCACTTGCGAGGCAGGTGGTGGAACCACTGAGCTAAATTCCTGGCCCCCATCATTCTCTTTTAAGAATATACATGTCTGTGTGTCCATGATTTGCCTAGGCTTACTTGTCTGTTTTGTGTTTTGTTTTGTTTTGTTTTGTTCCAATATAGTTTTTAGAGGTTAAGGAAACTCTCCCCTGTTCATTTATACCCCCTCCTACTTTTACATTTATTTCTACCTGACCTCTTTCCCCTGTGTTTTTCTCATTCTCAATTTTACTTTTCTCCTCTCTCTACTTTTTCAATTGACTCTCTTAAACCCTTTCTCTAATATTTACACCAGGCACAGAAGCTTTTTCCATCTCCATCTCTCACTACTAATTTTCTATATAATCATCCCGTTATCCCTTTCTAAATATATAACAACATATCCTTAACGTCAATCAGATGTGTTATCCCTCTCCTATTTCCTTCTTCTCAAACCATAGAGCAGAGGATTTAGAGAGAAAAAATGTTTTTTTTTCTTTTTAGTACTATTCCTCCTCTCTTCCCCTCCTTGACATTGCACAAACCCCTGGGCTTTGGATGTTTGATTCTATAAAACTACTGTTGAATGTTGTTTTTTTACCAGTAGGGGAGACACAGGCAATGCATTTGGTGCACATTAACAGTGGGTTAAGGCTTGGGTTGTTATAATGTTTACACTATAGCTGTGGATTTCTTCTCCAGATTAAAAGGAGACCCAAAGCAGTGTCTTATAGCATATGATTTCTCAAATAGCACTGATAGATTCCACTGCAACTGATTAGCCTCTTACTGCTGTAGTTGAGTTGATTCTACAGAAATAACCCTGAGTCAGAAGACAATTGAGTGCAAGTGAACTTATCTGTCAAACCCACCACTACACCCAGAGAGAGGGACAGCAAGTGTCTTAACCTAAGATCACAGGCCCTTTCAGACTCTGCGAAAATACCTGTAACCTGGCAGAGAGAGGCCTTTAGCTTGGGTTAACTGCAGTTCTTCAGCAGAGTGAACATAAGAATAATTGGAGTGTGTTTGCTGAGACTCTCTGATAAGTAACTTGGGAATCACATATGCAGTGGCTCATTGGAATATCTAATTGGTCTTCTCAGTGGACATTTTATTGGTTTAGGTTTTTGTATGTGTCTTGACTTATTTAGAAATGTCAGGTTACTTACTTTTATGGTTTCATGTATATATTAGTTTGTTACATTTATAAAAGAATGCTTTCATTGGCTCTGATTTAATAGACGTCTAGGTTATCTCCCTCATCAAGAAAATAGACAAATGAGGGGAAGAGTAACTGCAAGAACTATCATATAGAAATGTTGTAAGATTTAAAATGTGGATGCTCTTATAAAGTGTACCAATTCTTGTGACAAAACATATGGACAGAGATGAAATCACTTCAAGTAAACAACACAAGTAGCAAATATACTAAAACTGCTGAAAATAACTTATGGGGAGGCACCATTCTACTAAAAAGCTCTATATAATCACATACTTGCCTCACTTCTCTAGTACCTGACTGACAATAGCTTCCCCCAAAAGAAGAGAGAAGAAAAAAGTGGGGGATTCATATAATTTAAAAAGATACATCTATCTATCTATCTATCTATCTATCTATCTATCTATCTATCTATCTGTATCTATCTACAAATAGCATGGGGAAACAAGGAAATAGAAAAACTCTGAACCCTCTCAACTCTTCCAACACAGAGCAAGGGGCCACAAAGGAAAAGAAAATAAATACCGGAAAGCAGAAATCTATGAAAAGTTCTTAGAAAGGATGAAGAAAATAGATGAGTTCAAGGAGGGAATGAACCAAAAGTTTAGAGCAATGACACTCAATATACTCATGGTGAATTTCAGGGAAATAGGTAAAAACCTGGACAGGCTAACCAAGACAATTCAAAACTGGGACTACATATTCAACAAGGATATGAAATCCTCTAAAAGATGTCAGACAAAAATATCTGAAATAAAAACTGTATAGAATTCATACATTCTAGAAATGAGCAGTGTGAAGATATAGTATCTGATATTGAGAACAAAATAGTAAATTATGAAAAACACTTCAAAGAAACCCCCTCCAAAATAAGAGAAGATTATCCAGCAGCTACCAGATGACAACAAAAAAACTAATCTAAGGCTAATCAGAGTTAGAGAAAAGCTAGAAGACTTCACAGATGGATTCATCAACATGCTTACAAAAATTATTGAAGAAAATTTCCCAAATATAAGAAAAGATTTCAAAGTAAAAATAAGCAATGTTTATAGAACATTAAACAATTATGATGAAAAGGGAAGTTCAACAAGGCATATCTCATTAAATTTTCAGATATAGAGCAAAAAGTCTCCAGAATTTTAGAGACAGTCAAAAAAACCAAAAAAATCACACAAAAGGTAAATCAACTAGATTCACAGCAGACTTCTCAGCACATATCCTCAAGGCTAGAAGAGCTTGGAGTGAAGTATTTCAAGCCCTAAGAGCCATTAACTTCCAGCCAAGATTAACTTACCCAGCAAAACTATCCTTCAAAATAGATGGATAAATAAGGTATTTCCATGGAAAAGATCAGCTCAGAAGATTTATGATCGCTAAACCAGCTCTAGAAAAAAATACTCAAGAATATTCTCAAAAGAAACATAGAATTGGACACACCTAAAACCACAGATGAATCTAGTGAGGTCAGTGGATAAACAACAATAAAAAACAACAGGAAAAGTAAAACAAATGGTATACAAGAGATAAAGAAGACAATGATATTAAATAACCAACGTATCTCAGTAATATCTATCAGTGTTAATGGCCTCAACTCTCCAATCCAAAGACACTGACTGGCAGACAGGATCAAAAAAACAGAATCCCCCACCTAATCCAAGAAGACACTCATAAAATTAAAAGATGGAAAACAACGTTTCATGGGCCAGCACTCCCAAAAAAGGCAGGGGTGGCCATTCTAATATCAGACATGATAACTTTCAAGTTAAAACAGATTAAAAGAGACAAGATCACTGCTTACTAGTTAAAGGAACAATCCAACAAGATAAGATAACATTGATAAATATATATGCACTGAATACTGGAGTACTTTCCTTCATAAAACTGCTGAATTTAAAAGATCGAATAAACTTTAATACAATCATAGTAGGGGATTTTAACACCACACTTTCACAAAGAGATAGATCAAGTAAACAAAAATGTAATCAAGAACTTTCAGAGCTGAACCACATACTTGGACATATGGACTTAATAGATGTATACAGAGTATTCCTCCCATCTACAATAGAGTACATTCTTTTCAGCAGCACATGGTACCTTTTCCAAAATATATTACATACTAGTCCATAAAGCCTTCTTAAGTAAATGTAAAAGTACTGAAATTACTCCATCAATACTATATGACCACAGTGCAATGAAAATAGAAATCAATGACAAAAGAAAATTTAGAAAAGGCAAAAGCTCCTGGAAAATTAACAACATACTCCTAACAACCAATAAGTCACAGAAGAAATTAAAATTTTTCTGAAAATTAGTGACAGTGACTGTATAACTCAACAAAACCTTTGGGACACTTTAAAAGCAGTTCTAAGAGGAAAATTCACTGCAATTAATCGTCACATTTGGAAAACAGAGCAAGCCCAAATAAAAAAACCTAATGAGAAATCTTAAGGTACTTGAGAAACAAAAACAAACCAGCCCCACACCAAAACTAAGGAGAAATATTATAAAGACAAGAGCAGAAATTGAGGAAATGAAGACTAAAAAAATATAAAACAAGCAACCAAGAAAAGAGCTGGTTCTTTGAAAGAATAAATAAAATAGACAAGACCTTAGCAAGACTCACCAAGAGAAAAAGACTAACATAAATGCCATTAGAAAAGACAAAGGTGAAATTACAGCAGACACTGTCAAAATCCAGAAGATAGTAACTACTTTGTTTTTTTAACTGCTTTGAAAAATTATATTCCAACAAATTAGCAATTTTTAAAGAAATGGACAGATTCCTAGACACATAAAAACTACCCAAACTAACCAAAAACTAAAAATACTTAACAATTCAATCACAAGCAGTTAATTTGATTCAATAATAAAGAATATACCAACTTAAAAAAGCTCAAGACCTGATGGATTCACAGTTGAATTCTACAAAATCTTTAAGGGTATTATATCACCAATACTCCTCAAGCTGTTCAAAGAAATTGAAAGGATGAAGTCCTCTCAAATTCATTTATGGAAGCTACTATCACCCTGATCCCCAAACCAGATAAAGACCCAACTGAAAAAGAGAACTATAGGCCAATCTCTTAATGCACATAGCTGCATAGCTTAATGAACATAGCTGCAAAAATCCTCAACAAGATATTAGCAAACAGAATGAAATATATTATAATAAAGCTTATATACTATGATTAAGTAGGTTTCATTCCAGAGATGCAAGAATAATTCAACATACTTAAGTCTATAAATTTAATATATCACATAAACAAGAGCAAGTTTAAAAAAAAATCACATGATGATATCAATAGGTGCAAAATCCAATGCCCTTCACGATAAAAACCCTGAAGAAAACATGCATGGAAGGACCATACTAGAATATGATAAAAGATATCTATGACAAGCCAATTGCCAGTTTCATACTAAATGGGGAAAAGCTAAAAACATTTCCCTTAATATTAGGAACAAGGTATGGATGTCCACTCATGTCTGCTACTCAACACAGTGCTTGAAAAATTAGCCAGAGCAATTAGACAAGAGAAAGGTATAAAAGGATATATATAGGAAAGAAAGAACTCAAAATTATTGTTTGCAAATGAGATGATACTGTACATAGAATACCTAAAGAAATCCGCCAAAACCCTCTTAGAATTAATAACCAATTTCAGCAAAGTAGCAAGTTACAAGATCAACACATAAAAATTATTAACATTTATGTATATCAACAATGAACAGGATGAAAAGGAAATTATGAAAACAATACCATTCATAGTTGCTTCAGGAAAAAATAAAATACTTAGAAATTAACCTAAACAAAGAAGTGAAAGACCTCTAGAAAGAAAACTACAGTACACTGAAGAAGAAGATTGAAAGGATGTCAAAAAATGGAAAGATTTTCCTTGCTCCTGGATAGGAGGAACCAATATTATCAAATTGGCCATACTTCCAAAACTGCTATACAGATTCAATCCAGTCCCAATCAAAATACCAACAGCATACTTTTTAGATCTACAGAAAAATATCCTGGTTCATATGGAACCAGAAGAGACCCCAAATAGCCAAGGTAATTTTGGGCAATAAGATCAAAGCAGGTGGCATAGCAATACCAGACTTCAAGTTATACTGCAAAGCAATAGTGATAAAAACAACATGATACTGGAACAAAAACAGACATGTAGATCAATGGGACGGAACTGAGGATACAGAAACCTCCCCAGACATATTCAACTATTTGATCTTTGACAAAGGGTCCAAAGGCATATGTTGGAGGAAAGAACCTATTCAACAAATGCTTCTGGGAAAACTGGTTATCTGTAAAAGAATGAAACTGGATCTTTATCTCTCACCATACACTAAATCAAAATAAAAATGGATCAAACATCTAAACATTAAAACAGAAACAGAAATCCCCTGGAAAACAAAATAGATAAAATACTTCAAGACATAGGAGTAGGAAAGGATTTTTCCAAACAGAAGCTTAGTCTTACAGGGAATAGCAGCAAGACTCAACAAATGAGATTATATCAGACTATAAAGCTTCTATGCAGCAAAAGATTCAATTAGTAAAGACAGAACCTACAGAATTGGAAAAAAATATTGGCCAACTACTCATCAAACAGAGAACTAATAGCTAGAATATATAGAGAATTAAAACAAAATTTAAACCTCCTAAAATTAAAGACCCAGTCAAGAAATAGGCTAGAGAAATGAGCAGACACTTCACAGATAAAGAAATATGATTCCCCAACAAATATATGAAAAAACGTTCAATAACTCTGACCATTAGAGAAATGCAAATTAAAAGAACACTAAGATTCCATCTTTAACAGGAAAGAATGGCAATCATTAGGAAATCAAATAATAACAAATGCTGCCATGGTTGTGATGAAAAGGGAACTCTCCTACATTGTTGATGGGAATATGAACTAGTACAACCATTATGGAAATCAGTATGGAGATTTCTTTAAGGAACAAAATTAGAAATTCCCTAGCTATCCCTCTGCTAGGTATCTTCCCCAAAGAGCTTAAGTCATTATACTACATCAATATTTGCATACTGATGTTTATGGTAGCACAATTCCTAATAACCAAATCCTGGAAGCAGCCTGTATACCCATCAACAGATGACTGGATAAACAAAATGTAGTATCTGTCTATTATGAAATACTATTCTGCTATTAAGAATGACATGTTTGAGGCATTTGTAGGAAAGGAGATGCACCTAGAAAACATGATGTTGAGTGAAATACATCATACACTCAAGCTGAATATCATATGATATCCCTCATTTGAGGGAAAATGAAAAAAATGATGGATAGAAATGAAAATGAAAATGAAAAATGATGGATAGAAAGGGACAAGGGAACAAATGTTGCAGAATAGGGAAATGGTACAAGGGAACAAGGAAAGGGATAAAGAGGAAAGGAAAGGGCAATAAGAGGAATAAAGATACACCATGTACGGGAACCTAATAACCCTAATCAATGTACATACTATAAGCCATAACATGTGCTAAGACAAATAGTATCAACAGGTATGAAAATGGTGATTGGGGAAACTGAAGAGTAGGGGGAGGGAGGGGAAAGGGATAAAAAAACAAGCTATAACATGTACATGTAGCCATCCCTCAAGATGATTGTAAACTGCATGGATTACAATCCATGTATTAGTACAAAATGTACTAATAAAATAAAACAAAAAAAGAAACTGATCATGTTGTGCAACCATCAACATCAACTGGTGTTAAATATTTCCATTAAATCAATAAGGTCCTCATCCCAATTTACTGATAATTTGTATTTGCTTTTCCTCCTTACCCCATGAAGCTATGAATTTGTTTTCTGAGTCTAGATTTGTCTTTTCAGTATATTTTACATAAACAGAACTGTACAATACATGGTTTTAATGTCTAGCATCTTTTTCCGATGCTTTGGGTTTTATCCATGACATAGCTCATGTTGGTACTTCTTTCCTACTTATTGGCAAACAATCTTTCATTGTATAGATGCACCACAGTCACTCTGTGCAAATTGAAGCAAACTGGAAATAGCCTACATGTTCATCACCTCATATGTAGGTTGTTTCCAGTTTGGCATTATTATGAATAATACTGCTAAAAACATTTGTGTATATTTCTTTTTGTAGGCATATATTTTCAATTCTCTCAAGTCAATACCTCAAGAATTTTGTGGTCCTTCGGTTAACTTATGTTTAATATTTTGAGGAGCTTCCAAATCATTTTTCAAAGTGGCTGTAGTAGTCTTCTTGGGCTACCTTAACAAGATATCACAGACTCATGGTTTAAAGAACAAAGATTTATTTCCTCATGGTTCTGTAGACTACAAGTCCAAAGTCAATGTAAGAGTAGATTGGTTTCTTCTGAGTCCTCCCTCCTGGGATTGTACTTGGCCTCCTTCTCTCTTTGTCTTCACATGGCCATTTTCTGTGTATGCATTTGCCCTTGTTGTTTTTCTGTGCCCAAATTTCCACTTATGGGGACATCTGCTGCAAAGCACTAAGGCCCAACCTGAGAGTCTTGATTCACTTAAGCACCCTTTTAATGTCTCCATCTTTCTATACAGTCATACTCCAATGAAATGTGTATTAGGGCTCCAACATATGAGTTTTGAGGGTAATAATTCAATCATAAGATAGCTATTCCTTTAAATTTATTAGAAATGTTTCTTATAAATTTTTCCACATTCTTGAGAACATTTGTTCTTCCGTGCTTTTAAAATTATAATTATTCTAATGAGTGTGATGTGCTGGCTTTAAGTTGCATCATTAGTCATTAGATTAATGATATTGAATATCTTTCATATGCTTATTAGGCATTAGTATATTATCTTTGGTGAAGTGTTTATTCAAATTTTTTCCCCACTTTTAAATTGGTGTTTAGCCAGCAAAGTCATATAACCATTTCTAGTCTCTCTCTGAAATGTCTTTAATGACAAAGAAACTCCTCCAAGGGCAAAGTAAAGAAACCACTAGAATATACAAAGAACTCAACACTTGAAAGACATGAAAATCAGATTCAAATATTTTGCAAATACTTCTATGATTACTAATTTAACCAGAATTTTGTTATATCTCCAAACATTTGGTCCATGAGCCACTGAATGGGGCTGAAATTTGATGACACTCAGAACCATTCTCTCAGTATGGAAATATTCTATTGGCTAAGAACATGCTACTTTTTTTCTTATTTCCCTTCACCTTTCATATATGATAATTACCATTTATGTAACACTGGCAAAAGCTGAGTCCCTACCAAAATCTCTAGCTAGAATTTGGAAGCTAAGATGTCCGTGTGCCTGATTTTGCTTAACAGATATTTGTGTAGCACAATATTGGACAATACCTTGTTTTAAAACATTAACTATTAATGAATAATGAATAATGGATGATGGATAACAAGAATTTTAAGTAAGAGATTACAAATAAACATGGATTCTGGCTTTTAAAAAGAAAACACAACCTCATATGTATTAATTGGTTGAATGTCAGTGAATTTCAATATTTCCAACCTTCTCCATTGAGTCCTTGTCAGTGTCACTGCTGTTTATCTGTTAGTCCTTTGTTTTATTTATGATGCAATTTAGGATGAAAATAAACTCATGACATCCACTAAGCTTCTGAATCTGCAATTTATTGGCATCCAAATTTACCATCCACAGTCTACATGTTGTGAAATTGGGACACAGTCAGTTGTATCCTTTGGCTCCCTAAACATGATTCAAAATAATTCCTCAAGTAATGCTATGCTCAGGAAAGCAGATTGCTGAAAATTTCATGATATAAGGGGTAGATTTTTTTGTTTCTCATTTGTTTTGTACTTACACTTCTACACCCATAGTTGGAACAATGACTAACATGTAGTATACATTTAAAAATTGTTTATGTAGTGGATTAATAATGTCATTATTTCTTATAGTTCCTATTTCTACCCCATTAGCAAGTTGTACCAAATTTACTCAAGTATTTCTCTGTCAAATCACTTCACTCAATCTTTTCACCAACTCAATCCAAATTGACAGGATTATGCAAAATCTTAACAGATTTTCTTGCCTTAAGACTAGTCCTTCACAGTATTCTTTAATAATTCTACTTATTAAATCTTTTGTATAAGCAAGCACGTATTTTATGTTAAATTTGTCCTATAGTTAACCCTAACTAATACACATTGGCTATGGATTTATTTTATATAGTCTTTATTATGTTGAGGTATAACTTTTTATACTTAGTTTCTTCAGGCTTTTATTATCATATGTTATTGGACACTGTTAAAGACATTTTCTATATCAATTTCAATAATCATGTGATTCTTATCCTTAATTTTATTTATGTGATTACATTTATCAATTTTGCAAGTATGAAACCATCCTTGTATCCTACGAATAAAACCAACTTGATTGTGGTACATGATTATTTTAGTGTGTTTTTAAATTTAGTTTGCACATACTTTATTAAGGATTTTTGAATCAATGTTTATCATGAATATCGATCTATATTTTTCCTCTTTTTTATATTTTTCTTTTTTGTTATTTCCTGATGTGATTTTGGTGTTAGGGTGGTACTGACTTCATAGAATCAGTTTGAAAGTGTTCATTCCCTTTCTGTTTCATTGAATAGTTTGAAAAGCCTTGGTATTAGTTCTTTAAAGGTTTGGTATAATTCATCAGTGAATCCACATGCGCCAGGATTTTCCTTGTTGGGAGACTTCATTACTGATTCAATCTCATTGCTTGTTATTCAACTGTTTAGGTTTTTGCATTCTTTGAGTCCAATTTTGGTAGTTTATATATATCTAATAGTTTAAACATTTCTTCTACATGTTCTAATTTATTTGAATATGGGTTTCCAAAATAGTTCTAGTAATCCTCTAGATATCAGTGGTATCTGTTGGAACATTCCACTCTCCCTTTTTAAAACTATAATTTTATTAGTTGATCTTCTATCTCTTTGTCTATCAATTTTGTTAATTTTTTCTCAAAGAAACAACTTAGCTTCCTTGATCCTTTCTATTGTTCTATTAGTCTCTTTTTATTAATTTCTGGACTGATCTTTATTATGTCTTTTGTTGTATTGTGTTGGGTTTTGATGTGTCTTTTTTTATGAAGACCTTGATATGCATCATTAGGTTTTTTATTTGAGATCTGTTTAATTTTTTTGATGTAGTCATTCATTGGTATAAATTTCCCTCTTACAACTGCCTTTATTATCTTCCAGAGATCCTAGTATGTTATGTTTTTATTTTTACTTGACTCTAGAAATTTTATATTTTTCTTTTAATTTCTCCAGTGATCTACTGATTGCTCAGAATTGAATTGTTCATTCTCCCCACATATGCATAGTTTTTGTAGTTTCCCTTGTGGTTTATTTCTAGATTTACTTCATTATGATCTTGTAAGATGGAAGAACTTATTTCATTTTGGTTTTTTTTTTTGTATTTTTAAGGCTTACTTTAGGGCCTATATATAATCTATTTTGGAGAAAGTTGTATGAGTTGCTGACAATAATATGTGTTCTGTAGTTGTTGGATGAAATATTCAGTACACATCTGTTCAGTCCACTTGATTTATTTAACTTTTGTGGGGTTTTTTTATTGCTTTTCTTATCTAGATGATCTGTTCATTAGTGAGAGTGAAGTACTGAAGTTATCTACTATTATTGCTATGACCTATGTATATCTTTATCTTGAGTAGTGATTATTTTATGAGATTGGTTGCATTGCTGTTTGGTATATATGCATTTAAACTTATTATATCTTTTTGTGGATCATTCACTTCACTAATATTTAGCAATATTCTTTTTTCTCCTCTGACTAATATTATATTGACATTTGTTTTGTTGAATTGAGTATAGCTACTTCTTGCTTTCAGATTCCACTTAGATGGGATATCATTTTCTATTCTTTCACTTTCAATCTATGTATGTCTTTTTCTGGTGAAGTGATCTTCTATGCACCAGGAGATCAAACTCAGGACCTTTTGCTTGTGAGGCAGTCATGCTGCCACTGAGCTAAATCGCTGGCCCAAAAATAATTTTTTAAATCAGAAGAATTACATAATTTTTTTCCCCATGGATTGAACTCAGGACCTTGCACTTGCTAGTCAGGGGCATCACCACTGAACTATATTCCTAGCTTCAAATTATGTAAATTTCAAATGTAAATGTACTCTTGCTTTTATTTTAATATATACAGTACTTTAATATCTTTAAATTTGAAATTAAGTTTAAAATTTTTTCATCTGAAAATTGTTTCTAGTTCTTAGAATATATTTCTAAAGAGTTACCCTTGGATAAAAAAGTCCCCTTGGAAAGAAATTCTTTCAATCTGAGTAGCTGTCAAACCAAAATTCTAGGGGTTAGGCTCTTTGTACCTTTAGCCTTTTAATAACTTATTTCTGCCATCTTGTTTACTTGCAAATCTAAGTTCCTTTTCACTGGTTAAATTCACTACTCAGCAGGAATATTAAACCTATTTAAGCCACAATTAGATGTGAAATTTAAGTTAATTATTTGTAGTAGCATGGGTATAAAGAAGGAGGTTACTTGACCTTTTGTCTATGCATAAAACAACTGACCTTTTTATCATTAAAGTTCCCCAGTTGACCTGGAGATTTATGCAAGAAAGAAAATAAATGAAAAGGATTAAAAAGGCTGAAATTCATTAAGCTTTTGCTTCCCACATTAAAATTTCCCACATTAAAAAAGAGGAATGTCACTTAGGATTTTATTCCCTAGTCAACTGAGGATATGCAATTTCTTTAAGAAGTTTAATGTAAACTTTAATAACCTAGAAAATTCAGATTTACTAATCTGTTTTTACTGCATTGTCCCCTAGTATTTAATTTCATTGCATCATGTCAGAAAATTTATATTTATGTTCACAACAAATTAGGTAATCTACAAACTTGTTAATCCAAGATCTCCTATACCAAATTGGCATACTTTTTTGTTATTTTCTCCCCAATGAAGGAATGTTTTTGTGTCTTGGCACACAAATATGCAAAAATCCAAGACAGGGCCTTTTTCTTGGATTACTACAAATTGAATGAAAAGCAGGTATCTTTTTTAAAGAAATGCTTTTCCTCTGAGTCATTCAAGGCTTTTACCGATTAGCAGTAAACCCAAGTTTTTAATTAAACTTCATTTCATGAAGTAAGAGACAGGCACACTCACACTTGCAGACACGAGGCTTTCCTGTCTTCATTCATCTGACCAGACAGAAAATGAATTACATTTTTTTTCTAATAATGTGCAATGCCTTTTGAGTCCTTTCCTTAATCTTAAAGGCATTCTTATGGGTTTAACTACAAAAAGAGAGTGCCCATCTCCAGATGAGCAGTAAGCTGGCAAGGGTACTCTATTCTACTCTTAAATTTCCCATTAGAGATTCGGAACCTTTCATAGAGTTTGAGGGATTTGGCTTTGGGGAGATTCATCCTGCCAATTCTCTGCTGAAATCTAATTCACAGCAAAAGTTTGCTGGGTACATAAAATTCTGCATTAGGTCTATTTTTAGAAATTGTCATAAGCCTTTAATTTCTCTACAAATTTCTTAGTCATATGCAGAAATGAGGAAGATAATGGAAAAATAGCTAACACAAAAAGCTCTTGAGTCTTTTTGTGATATTTTGGGGAACAAAGAATGTAAAGTGAATATACATATATAATGTAATTTCCTTTCAAACAAAAGTTATGGTCGTGTATTTTATTAGCTAATGCTTTTTCCTTAAAAAAGGTATTGTCCTCATGCCAAGGTATTCTGTTACTATCAAAGGTTAAAGGTTACATTAAAGATACAGCTGTTAAAGTATTTGACACAAATATCCTTGGAAGAGTACAAATGATAAAAGTCTGTTTCATAAAATATAGAGTAGGTTGTAGTTAAATTTAGTTTTATTAGGACCTTGCTTTAAGTTGATAAATAGGTGCATCAACTTCTTATTTAGTGTCAATGCCCTTATCAAGGAAAGTAGGTCTTTCCTGAATATAATCTGAATCAGTAAAATTGATTTTGGTCTAGGGATACCATTTCATATTTGAGCAATAATTTTTGTATTTGCTGGAAAAATGGAGACTTACATGGAAAGATAAATATATGTTTTTATATTTTGACAAAGATTACTATTTAAAATAATATTATGAAATATGTAGCATACCAAAAAATACCAGGAGAGGACTGATACCATTTAAAACATGCTACACCAAAGTGTGGCACTTTGGAATTTAAGAAAGCAGCAGAAGCAAGAAGATACTGTCAACTTTCCCTCTTTGAAGCAGGTCATTTCCTAAACCTGGAGGAAAGGAGCAAAAGACAGAAACATAAAGAAGATCCTGAAGAAATAAGTTTTGCTAAGTTTCTGTCACTTCATTACTATAACAATCATATTTCTTCACAATTGTCCCCTACGTAGGCCTAAAAACACACCTAATTTATCTGATTCTTTAGGTCTTCACTTTCTTGTGAAGGCTCCTTTTTCACATAAAACTTATATTAAAATATTATAAACTGCTCTTCTTTGGTTAATCTGTTGTTATAGGGGCCTCATCCAGAAGTTCAGGGTTTCTTTTTCTCCTCCACAGTACAAAAACACATCAAAGATCCATTAAGTAGACTCCACCCATCAAATATCTCAATTATTACCAAAAGAATTCAGGAGGCTTTTTAATCCTTTTGGATCCCATCAGCCTCCTCTGCAGAGGTATTGGTATAGGTAACACACCAGGAGCTGTGGGGTCATCCCCCCAATCCACCTGAATCTGGGCAACACTCTACAATCAGTCCTGTTTCCATTATCCTATGAAAAACAATAATAGGAAAACAAAGGCCCAGGAAATCTCTAAAGCTCTGGGCCAGAGCACATGCATGTTAGTTCCCATAGCTTGACCTCCAGTAGTAAACTTTTCTCCACTCCAACTTCATTAAAAGTTTGTACATAGGGACTGCTTGTCATGCTTGTAATTAAAACAGGGTAAATTCTGGGAAAGTCATGCCAGCTAGATGCCTCTCAGATGATTTAGCACCCTGTCAATCATTTCTGTCAATCATATCCAGAGAAAAACAATGAGGGGCACTAGTGCAGGGTCCACACCTTTAAACCAAAAGCCTGATTTGTCTTTTTCCTATTCACTCACCACCCTGGCACCACTTTTCCTGTTCATGCCACCTTTTTGTTTCTCTTGGCACAGACCTGCACACCTTGTACATACTTTTCTGTTAACTTCAATAAATGTAGCTGGTTTTTCTTTTGTCATCAGGTATATATTTGCAATTACTTCCTTGCAGTACATAAGAAACTGGAATCTATCTCCCACATGGATCACACACAGTATCATATCTCCTATTTTTATTCATTACTGCCAAGAACTGTTTACACTATTTTTATCAATGTATGTATAAATAACTTCAATGAAATCTTCATATTTAAAACTTTTCTCTTTGGTGTAAGTATTTCTTCTTTATTTGTTTATTTCCTGGCAGTTTTGATCATACTTTTTGTTTAAATTCTTTGGTAGAGAAAGTAATATATATTTTCTTGCCACAATTTTAACGTCTTTCAGTTTTATTTCATTTTTTGCTAGAATTAATTCATTTTACTGTTTGAATGCCATTTATTTTCTGTAATTTGGACCAGTTATCTCATATTTGGACAGTTACTACCTTGTAAACATTTTTGGTTTTATATGGCTTCTATTTTACACTTTTCTTTTTTCTTTTTTTGTACTGGGGATCAACTCGGGTCCTTGAGCTTGTGCAGCAGGCGACGAAACCACTGAGCTAAATCCCCAGCCCCTATTTTACACTTTTAAAAATGTTTGCCTTTTGCTGGCCATTTTTATTCAACTTCTCAGTTATTTGGTATTCTTTATGATCCACAATACTTTGCTTTTAAGCTTTAAATCTCGTATATTTCAAGAAGGATGGGATATTTCCATAACTATTCTTCTGAGTTGGATATACAGTTCCCATTTCCTCTCTCTGTAGTTACTTTTTCAAGATTCTCAAATAACTTCCTAACCTCAGTGTGTTAACATAAATCAATCCTGTAAATTTTCTATTATTCAGTGTTTAAATGCTAAAATTATTTATAGTGGTGTGAATATCATAAACTGAAAAGTATTTTATGAGATTTATCATTTTGTGAGAAAAATAGCAACATGTCTTTCAAATGTAATCTATAATTTTCAAAGCTGGGATACAAGGTTTCACTTACTTTTTAAAGTTTATTTTTCCTGAATATGTATATTATTGTATATGTCAGTTTGTTGCATGATGGAGTTGATAATTTAAAAAATTTAGAAGGGGGATTTTGTGGGCCAAAAAATCAGGAAAAAATTGAACACATGATAATTAACTAAATAATACACAGGAGAGTTCCTTTTTACAAATATGAATTGGGCCTGAGGATATAGTTCAATGGTAGAGTATATGACTAGCATTTACGAGGCCCTGAGTTTGACTCTCAGGCGTCAAAAAAAATGATTATTACAGTCAAATTAGGTAAAAAAATTTATTCTTACATATTATTTTAAAAACTGTTTATCTTTTGTTCTTTTAAGATATAATATATATGATATATAGCATTTTAAAAATTACAATCTAGTGTCCTCATTAGGTTTAATGAGAATATAATCATCAAATATGAATTAAAGTGTGTGGTGTTATTTTCATGTTTAGAATATAAAATAAACTAGTTTAATAAAATGCTTGTAAGAATAACACAGTGTCATGTGTTTAAAGCAACACCAAATGATGTTCTGAGATTTCAATCACATAACAAATTGATATAAAATAGTACTTGTCCTTCAAAAATTAAAAATAGCATATGTTTTCCTATTTTTACTTTTTACATTTGGCATGTACTTTACTTTGACATTTGAGAAATTCAAATGTGAGAAAAACAACAGTCTTTTGGTGTTTTAGAAAAGGTCAATTATTTATAGACATAATAATAAATATTTTATTAATTATAAAATTAATTTGATAGCTGTAGATAACATCTTTCCATTTTAATAATGGGTTTTTTAAGTCAGCACATTTACTTATTGGTACATTATAAACCTATTCTCGAAATCATCTCCCCCATAGGAAACGGTACTATTTTCTTGTCTCCCTTGCAATTAATAAGAGTAAGAATAGATAATATCCATGACCTTGTAAACTGTCACTTTTATTTTTAGTTGTTGGACCCCATTTTAGTGTAAAACATACAAACATAGACTGATTCCAATTTAGTGTCTGGTGACAGGTGTTTGTATGAGCCCTCTGCCTGAAATATTCCTTACCCAGCAATGAACAGGACTTATAAGGTGTGATCATATATGGTGAATGTTTAAATTTTAAAAATTATTATGGTAAAAGGAATATTGCTACTAATCTCCTCAAAATACTCCTCCTTACTTTGAACACATTTATCCCATCATTCTTGCCACTTTCTGAAGCAGTTCTGGAAGTCCTCTTTTGTGACTATCTGTGGTTGTGTTGTCCTGGCTGGCCGAAGGCCTGAATGGATTTAAAATATTTTTCTTTCACAGTCATTTTGTCTTTGGGAAGAGCCAGAAGTTGCAGGGTACCATATCTGGTGAATAAGGTGGATGAGGACACAACATAATGTTTTTATTTGACAGAAATTGCCATAAATGTTTTGAATTAAGAACATCTAGGCAGCCTTGAGATCACAACTAAAGACACAAAAGAGAACATCCAGAGCTGCTTCAGAAAGTGGCATGAATGATGTGGTGTGTTCAAAGTTTTTTTTTTTTGTTTTGTTTTGTTTGGTACCGGGGATCGAACTCGGGTCCTTGCGCTTGCGCAGCAGGCAGCCAAAACCACTGAGCTAAATCCCTGGCCCTGTTCAAAGTAGTTTTTGGGGAATAAAGGCAATGTCTTTCATTGTAATAAATTCTCTAAAAATTTAAACATTCATTGTATGTTCTGATCATGCCTGTACTTCTTCACTTCATTCTGCTCCTTGGTCAGGGGTCATCTTCTCAGGGTGACCTTTCCTGAGTCATCTTGTATACCGACATTCCTCATTTAACAACCTAGTTAACTTTCTATGAGTAGGCTGTTAAATGAATTGGTTGCTAAAAGAGGAATTGTATATAGTATGTACATAACAATATTTAGAACCAAGAAATGGTCAAAAAATCCACCTTGATGACTTTGCTTTTATTGCATAACTCTTATATGCAGTGCTGAAATGTGTAATAGGACATAAAACTACATTATTGTACTGTACAGTACAATCAGCAAAAGGTACAGTACTATATACATAGAAGAAACCACCATAATGTTGCACTGCTGCTCAAGTTTCTGCATTATAAGTATAAATACAGGTTGTAAGCCCAACCAGTGTTTGGTAGGTCTGACCAGTTGCTAAAGAGGTAGGTTATTAAATGAGAAATACTTGTAATAGCAAGCTTCCCTTGATTTATTATCAATACTCTTTCCATAAAATACTTTTCGTTGCACTTATGATTGATACAGTATACATACATTTATTTATATGCATATGTATCACAGATCTCATTAGTATGCAAATTTCTGAAAACAGCATCTTTACTTAGTTTAATAGTGGTCATTAATTAATTAGCACAAATTAATAGACATTAATTAATATGATTTTTTTTGAAAATTTCAATTTATTCAAAATAGTGTCTGAATTTTAAGAGAAATGTGACACATACTGTCTTAGTGAATTCTCCTTGCCAAGACAATACAATCCAACAGTTAAAAAAAAGAAAGTTTTATTTTGGTTCACAGTCCACAGGTGTCTGGCTCCAAGGCAGAGAAGAAACATGGCATAGAATGGCAGCACTAACCAGAGAGATGGATCAAGGAAAGTGGGAAGGAGATAGTCTTCCAGGCCACTCCCCTCAGTGACTCAGCTTCTCCAACTGGGCTTGACCTCCCAACATCACATTTAGCTATGAGTATCATGCCCTCCATGATCCAAGCACTTCCCCAAAGACCCATCTATGAGAGCTTGAGGCTTTGGTGGGGGGTATCTAGATATAAATCATAATACATACATAATTAATTATTGAGATATATCAACTTGTCAGCCTTCCTTATGGTTAACATTAGTAACTATATTAGAGACAGTGGCTCAAAAGAGAGTCAGGAAGACTTGTGTATGTCTCCCTAGTCTATGTTTCAGATATCAGTTATTTTTTAATACTTTCACTGAGAACAATTTATTATTAGCTTTAGATATGCATAATTTTACATTTCTTTTAATGGAGACATTACAAAAGGTTCTTAACAGATTCTGCTTTGTTTTGGTGTCATTTTTGGTAATATATTCTACTTCATTCTCATATAAACTATTCTTCATTGTCAAATCTTTGTATAAATTTTATAGCAAAAATAAACTCTTACATACTAATTAAAAATAAATTGGCATAGCTATAAAATCATGTGGAAGATTAAAATACTTAAGTCCAAGAACATAATTTATGTCAGTTTAAGACAAAAAAAAGATAGAGCACATGAAAAACTGGAAATTAATATTGCACAAATTGACTATTTGGAATTTGCACTCTACTGAGAAAAGAATTCTAATTGTACTAGGTTAATATGAAGAGCTAGAACCAGCCATTAAAATCTGAGTACAAAATATTTCAATTATTTTTCGAATTCAACTATCTAGTAATTAGAGTATGCAAAATGATGCCCCATTAACATTCAATTAATTGTTTGAAATCAATGACAATAATTTTCACTCAGTTTGTATAAAATAATAAGCACTGATTGTCATATCTATAATGACCCTGAGATTCAGATTGACTAAATTTATTTCTCATCATGTTTTAAGTGATGGGCAGGGGAAGATCGTCAGCAGAACCAGAGCCATTATATAGGGGATGGATGTAAACTAACATGGATAAATTAGTATTTGATCTTAGTTCTACTAGGTTGATAACAGCATTATTTTTTCTGTCACTCAGCTTCAAAATTGAAAGTCAGTTTAGAGAAAATCAGTATGTGTACTCTAAAAGTACACATATATCTCTTACTTTATATCTCCTACTTTAATACCTACCTTAATAGATCCAGTCCAATGAGTATAATTAGATCAAACTGGAAAAAGTAAACTTAAAATTATTGTTAAATTGTGTGATGTCTATTAAAATAAATTTTTTCAGTGTAATACGAAGCTGAATACCCATAAAGGGTTTCATTTATAAATGTATTAGTTCATGATATGCTAATACCACAGAGGCAATACAGTGTAAAGAGCACAACTTAGAGCCAGGCAAATCCTCCCTCTGGCATTTACTATTAAAGCCCCTTTTGGGAAGTTCAAAATGCTTTTGCAATCTTAATTTTCTTTTATATAAAATAGGATCTTTCTCTCTCTCTCTCTCTCTCTCCCTCTCTCTCTCTCTTTTAATTCAGAATAGAATGTGGACACTGTCCGACCATAAGTAGACCCTAAATTAAAGAAAACAATATCTCATGAATTCTGAAACAAGGACAAATATATGTAGTGTCCTTGTAGCTACATAATGCTTATGTTCCATTGTTTCAAAAATAAAAATGAAACAAAAATGTAACAGTTATCCTTAAAAGAGATATCTTTATTTCATGACTAATCTCATGGTATTTTAAAATAAATTATATTGAGATAATATTTACTTACAAAAAGTGCAAGCAGTATGACTGTAGCTTTTGATATGTTTTTAAATGACTACCACGATCAAAATATAGATAATATCTACAAAATTAAAAAATCCCTCTTTGCTCCCTACAGTCAATCTTTTCCCTACTTATTGCCTCAACTTCCAGACCAGGCAATCACCTATCTATTTCCTTTAATAGATTAGATTCATCTTTTTCAGAGTGTTACATCAATGAAATAATGCAGTGTATTAGTCAGCTTTCCCATTGCTAGGACAGAATACCTGACACCCATAGATTCTTAGAGCAGAAAATAATTTGATTAAGCTCAGGGTGTCAGAGATTTAAGTCCATGTTCAGCTGGCTCCAAGGCAGAAACATCAGAGAAAAACTGCTCACTTCATGGGATCCAGGAAGCAGATGGTGGGGGAAAAGTGCCTAAGATGAGAAGACTAGAAAACAAATACAGTTCTCAAAATCATGCTACCATGACCTACTTCCTTCAACTAAGCCCTACCTTCTAGTAGACCATTAACTATAAGCCTATCAAGTTAGTGCATCACAATCTAGTCATCCTTCTAGTAGTGTCTTAATACAACAAGTTGACAATCAAGATAAACCAGCACAAAAAATATGTACTCTTTGATGTCTGCTTCTTTCACTTGGTATGGTATTGAGATGACTCATAGTACTTTTTATTCCCATATTTCACCAGCTAGAACCTCCATATGTTGTTGTTTAAATGGCAAGAAGCTGCTTGCAATATTAGAAGTATATAATCCTTTATGTGATGTTTAATTTTTTAATAGAAGCCTGCTCTCAAGATGAAAAATTTCCCTTTATTTTCGAGTTTACAGAGAAATTTTGCTATAGCATGTTCTGAAAAGTTTCAAGTGCTTTTTAAGCATGTATTGGGATAATGAATTTGATTTTCTACTTAGTCCTGTTTGATGGATTGATTCCAATTCTTGGGATACTTACAAGCAATGGTCAGAGTTCTATCAACATTTTTGCTATCAATATTTTAGAAAAATAATTTTAGCCATTTTAGTTTGTATTTGTGCATGCATCTAGGTACGTAGTAAATTTGTAGAGTAGTATTGCACTGTGGTTTAAATTTGCTTGTTTCTGGTTTGTTTAAAATTTGTTAGGAATTATTTTCAAAAGTGTACTAACCACTTATAGATCTTCCTTTTTGAGGTGCCTGTTGAACTAGCATTTTTAAAAGTTGAGCTGTCTTTTTACTGCAGCTGTAGGTATTAATGATGCATTATGGACATCACTCTTCTGTTTCATGCGTTTGTATAGTTTCCCATTTCATCACTTTTCTATTAATTTTCTTAATGATATCTTTGAAGTGGCATATGCTTTTAATTTCTATGAAATCTAATCTATCAATTGTTTTATCAATTAACAATAGTGACTTTTTGTCTTTCTTAAGAAAATTCTGCTACTTCCAGCTTATAAAGACTTTGTTCCACATGTTTTAAAGTTTTAACTTTCATGTTTTGGCCTATGATCTGTGTCAAACTTTCATGAATGGTATAAGGTAGGGCATTTTAATCAGTGTTTCCATTGTTGGGACATTAGATCTGATATCTACAACTATAGGAGAGGTTTATTTTGGCTTACAGTTTTATGGGGTTCAGTCCATGGTTGGCTAACTCAAAGGCCATGCTGAGAAATTCCATGGTGAGAGGGCCCAGCAGAGGAAAGCTGTTCAATTCATGGCAACCAGGAAGCAAAGAGTGAGAAAGGAGGAGCCATGGACAAGAAGACATCCATGTAGGTCTTGTCTCCAGTGACCCACATTTTCCAAGTGTGCCCCATCTCCTAACACCTCATTCAACTATGAACTCATCATTGGATTAATTCCCTGATAAGTATAGTTCTTTCATGATCAATCACCTTGGGGAAGCCACATCTTTGAAAACATGAGACTGCTGGGGTGTGTTTTAGATCAAAACTATCACGTAGGAGCTGAGTTTCATTTCCTTCCCTATGGAGGTTTTGTTGCTCTTGTATCATTTATGAAAGGACTGTCCTTTCTCCATGTGCTTTGGTTTACTTCTCAAAATTATTTGACTATACATCTGTGATGTTATTTGATATTCTATTCTATTGATCTATTTATTTCCTTTTTCATCACCAACACATTGTCTTATTGTATCATCATAGTAAATATTTAAATCAGATAACAGAAGTCTTCCAATTATATATATTTTTTAAGATTGTTTTGTCTATTTTAGATCCTTTGATTTCCATATACCTCTTAGGCCATCTGAAAAAATTTTATTGGGATTAAATTCAATCTTAAATTTGGAAAGTATTCATTTGTTAACATAATGGATTCTTCCTATCTCTGTACAAATTATTTCTGTCTTTCTAGTTTCATTCACTTTATCTCAATAATGTTTTATAGTTTTTAATTTGAAGATCATACATAGTTATTCTTACATATCTTATCATTGTTATTATTATTCTTTAACCCAGCATGCAGTTTATTGAGCATTTACTATGTAAATACTGTACACAGATTATATAATTTACTCCTCACAGTAATTATAATAAATAAGCAGTAATATTATCTTTATTTTAGAGAGGAGGAAATGGAGGCTTGAAGAGGTTAAATGGCTTTCCCCCAAATACTCAGTTATTAATGAAGAAAGGTATAATTGAATCCATACTTCTCTAGGATGTTATGTTTTTAATCATTGTCTTATGTTGCCTCATTAAAAAAACTATGGTGAACAAATCTTATTTTTTCTCATAAATTAACATATAGTAATTGTATATATTTATAGCAGAATATGTATTATTTTTGCATCCCTCAGAACTTTAAATTTTATTATGAAATTGTGAATTGCTAGTACATGGAAATATAATTAATTTTTATCTATTGGCTTTGTATCCTAAAACTTTGGTAAATTGACTTATTATATCCACTTTTTCTATTTTAGCTTCCTTAGGATTTTCTAAATAGAAAATCATGTAATCTGTTCATATATACAATTTCATTTCTTTCCTTCTAATGTTTCTATTTTTCTTTTTCTTGTATTATCACATAGGTTATGTTCACTAATACAAAGAATAACAGAAATGATGAGGACACAAATTTTCACTTTACTCACAGTCATAGGAGGAAAGTATTCATTATTTCATGATTATTAGAGACTGTGGGCCAATGGAATTATTTCATCTATATTCAGGACACTTATGGGTAAATTAAAGAAAATATAAAACAGCAATAATACTGAATTAAATTTACCTGCTTTTAAAATTATCATAATGTGACAAAAATTTTAGACAATGCCAGTGTTATGGGCTGAATGTTTTCCTCTAACTTTCTTGTATTGAACCCCTAACTCCATCTCAGAATGTGACCATATTTAGAGACTGGGCCCAAAAAGAGGGGATTAAGTGCTTTTAATCCTGTCCAGTTGATGTCTTCATATGAAGTGGAGACATCAATCTGAGATTATATGGACGTATAGTCACAGAAGAAAGACCATGAGAGCACCCAAAGTAAAGATGGCATCTGCAAGCCAAGGAAAGGCTTCAGGAGAAATCAAAACTGCTTAACTTTTGATCTTAGACTTTAACTTTCAAAACTGTACAAAAACAAACTTCCAGTGTTTAACTGCCTAGGAAGTTGCAGCAAAATCTTACGTAGAGTGATAAAAGTCCCTTTCTCGAAGGAGAAATTTCTTGGCTCAATTTCTACAGAATTGCTTTGGTCAAACATTCTAAGAAGAATACATTGCTTGTCCTTTCATTAACATTTTATTTATTTTACAAAGAATTTAATTTAGCAAATTCCTAATTATATATAGCAAACTTCTAACAAACTGGTCTCACCTTCATATATTCATTTCAATAATGCATTTTAATAGTTTTGAATTTGTAATCTCAGGTCAGTTATAATTAATACTTTCAGATTTTTTGAATGTACATATTTCTGGATTTAAACAGAAGATTCAAAATAAACAGTGAAAGCACAGGCTTTTCTTTGCAAAGTCAAAGAAAGATAATTCTAGTCACTTACATGTGCTCATTCTACATGATCTCTCTCTTTTTTGATATTACAGATACTTTTATTTGTAAATACCTTCAAACTTGAAGATAGTTACTCAAATAAAACACATAAATAACAGCTGTATACATTTTACTTCATTTCCTGTTTATATGTTTATCTACCTATCTTCCACACCCCCCCCCCGTTTATCTGAATCATTTAAAGGTAAATTACTTTATGAGGCTTTAGCTTTAACTACTTCACTATGTATTTCTTAAGAATAGCTATATTTTCATACATAATTACAATAGAATTCTTAACATATAAATTTAATATTTATATAACACACTTAGTTTTTATTTTCATTCTAGTTTTTTCAATTGGTCCAATAATATCTTTTTCCTCTGATATAGGATCTATTATTTGGGGTCAGGTACTGCATTTGATTGTTGTGTCTATTTAGCCTCCTCAAATGTGAAACATTTCCACAGTCTGTCTTTGGCTTTTATGACATTGTCATTTTTCCAGTTACCCCTAAGCCTCTGTCCCTCTGCTATTTTTTATTTTAGGGCACGTTTGTAATACAAAGCACATGTTTAATATCTTTAGGGGGGACATAGACATTGGAAAAACTTATTCATTCCCTATATCCTTACCTCATTAATAGAAAATTATGTAAAATTGAGTATTTATAGAAGCGAAAAGATTTTCCAGGTAAGAAAAGGATATCATTACAAACTGACTTGCTCATGAACATCAATATACATATTCTTTAAAATTACTTATCTGAACTTATTTTATTTTCCCTTGTTTTGACAGGACATTTTTACTTGTTATAGAATTCTAGGTTGACAATTGCTTTCTTTTTAAATATTTTCTTTCAGCACTGTAAAGAAATTGTGTCTTTTTTTCTGGCTTTCATAGTTTCTCTTGGGATCTCAACTGTCATATCAAAAATATTTTACTTGTAACGTATTTTTTTGTTCGCTAGTTGATTTTGAGATTTGTTCTTTATCTTTGGATGTCTGTAGTTTGATTATGATATTTTTAGGAATGATTTATTGATTTCTCTTACTGTTTTACTGGTTTGTAATATATGATTTGATATATTTAATTAATTTTGGAAGATTATTGTTCAATATCTGTGTATTTCTTTTCTCTTATTTTCAATTTCTTTTCTAACTCCAACTATGCATATGGTAGTTTGTTTGATATTCTTCCCTAGATAAAATATCTTATTCTTATTTCTTGCCTGTTTTTTTTGTTTGCTCCTTGCATTTCAGTTTAGATGATTTTTGTTGACTTGAGTGAAAATTAATATTATTTTTTTCTGTAATGTGCTAGAGTGCTGATAAACATGCTAAAAGAAGTCTCCATCTCTGATATATTTGTTTCATTTCTGGCATTTCCAGTGGATTCGATCATACTTGTTTTATTTTTCAGCTAAAATTCAACTATGTGTGAATATTTCCACATTTACAAAACATTTACTATAATTTTAAGGATCATGTGTGTGGTTTTGAGATTTATTTCCTCTCTCCTTGACTGGACATATGTTCTTGCTTTTTTATGACTTTTAATTTTTATTTTATATTATTTATTACAAATGAGTAGAGAATTAAGTAAATGGTATTTGTGCCCAGCCCTGAGAATAAATGATACCCTTCTTTTGTCTGAGTGCTGAAATGGGGAGTTGAATCTATAAACCTGGGATAGTTCTTTGTTTTATTGTTGCTTTAGGGAAGTTGCTTTCCTTTGGCTTTCAAAGACACGAAGGCATTTGGAAGAACTTCTCTTTAGCAGCACCCCAGGTACTCCTGTCTCACTCCCAAAGCTCCACAGATGCTCCATGCTCATGCCTCTCTCAGCTATCCTTCCTCTCCTTCAGTCACCTGTATTCTCCCCTTAGTATTCAGTGGCATTTCTCTGTCCTTTTTCTTAAGTAAATTCTGGAAATACCTTTCATTTTTATTCTAAGCAATCCAGTGGGTTTTAAATATTATGATTTCATAGTTTTCCATTCTTATTGTTGGAGGAGGCACACATTTTTTCATAGTTTTCTATGTTCTAAATAGAAATGGAATTATTTCATTATTTGATGAAAAGGGCACCTTCATTAAAAAAATCATTTTTTATTATAGTTAGCTTATGGTTAGTGTTTCCTGTGTTATATTTGAGAACTTTTTTTTGTTCCAAGGTCATAGTCAATTCTCTATACTCTAAGAACCTTACTGCTTCCTGATTAATGAAATCTGAATTATAGTTATTGACTGAGTAGAAATGTATCAGTTTGAGAGGATAGATGTTTTGTGTTTGAGGGTGGAGTCTTCCCATCTTTTATACTTTTCTTTTATTGTTTTCACTGACTTCAAGAAAAAGTACAAACAATGCTTTTACTTTGCTCTTTTAAATCAGAACCTCTGTTATTACTAAATACTATTACATTGTGATAACCCTCTGGAATACTTGGAATTAAATAAATTCATCTGTACTAAGATTTTAACATTATCACAGTTTTAAGCAATAATAAAAATTTAAAATAGATTACTTAATCCTAATATAAATGTTGTTAGAAAGTTTTAAAATGTTAATATGACTACTTGGTTTAAGAGTTTATTGTTTTACCTCTCTAAATTCAGTTGTACATTACAATCTGGATTCACATTAACCAGTCTAATTTTAGTGTTGCTCACTCAATTAAGGTATTAGAAAAAAATAAATTATTACACTATTTCCATTAAGAAAAATTCAGTTTTATTTTGATATTAATTTCACTTAATTATATTCTTATTTGAAGTTATGTTTATAGGAAATTAATGTTTTAGAGGATTTTTGTGGTAATTTATATTTGTCTTTCTTTTGATATTGGGATTGAACTCTGGTCAGGCAGTGGAAACACTGAGCTAAATCCCCAGCCCTATATTTGTCTTTTTTAGCATTAGGAACATATGATTGATATAGATCCTTTAGATGCTTGGTTTTTATGCTGTTTAAAGGTAATTAATTTAAAATTTCTTTTCTGTGAATATATCCAGTAGAATGAAGGAAAAATTATAAGACCTAAAACTGTATATCACAAAGTATTTCTAAAATATTCCAGTATAATTTCTCCTCCTTGCTTCCATATTCTTGTAAATATTTATAATACAGTAATTTATAACTGGAATAAGATATTTTTATAAAAATGCTATCTTATATTGTGTTGCAAAGAGAGGGAACATAGGTCAGTTTATTTTTGTTTTAATAAAGTTTAAGTGTAAAAGTTTTATACAAAAATAAATGTTTTTCTCTTTTGAAATGTAAGAGTCTCTCTCATGGAAATATGAGAAATCTATCATCCAGATTGTATATAAATGAGAGATAATATTTGTGCTGTCAACTAGCATTTATATAATGCTCTAGTTTTGCAATGCTCTCTGAGATTTGGAAGCACCTAATAAAGAATAATAGAATTCAACTTTTTTAAAAACACAATTTTATAGATGCTACTTCCTGCCTGCCATGCCATAGACTGTTTCTTCTTTGCTGCCCTTTTGCTGTGCTGCCCTGCCTTGGACCCATTCAACTATGGATTAAAACCTCTACAAACTGAGCTGAGAAAAACCTTTCCTTCTTTAAAAAATACAACTTTATAAAAAAATTAAAAACTCTGAATCTAATCTAGCATTTATGCTTTCAAAATTCTAAGAGGAAAACACCAGTCAAAATTAGAAAACAGATTAACCACCAATTTCTTAGCAATTTTCCTAAAGCTTGTAACATCTGAGTAGTCAGAAACTGTTTGAAAGTGAGAAGATGTTAGGCAGCTTCAAAAGATGGCCCTCAGTGGTTACCTCCTGGGATTCACGTATTTTCTCCTTGAAGGTGAGATAGTCCTAGTGACTTGCTTCTAACAAGTTAAAGTTGATGAAACATCACTGCCATTATTAATTTACAAAAGACTAATTTTGGTCTATTTCTTCTCAGCTTGCACAATTGGATCTATAAAAACATGTCATGTTGGAGATGCTCATGGTATATAGGAACAGAGGGCAGCATCTGGCCAACAGTCATTGAAGAATTTAGGGTCTCAAATCAACAGCTCATGTAATACTGAATTCCACGAACAACCTGAAAGTGGAACATTTCCCATCTAGTGAGCTGAGAACACAGCCCCAGCAATATCTAATTGTGAGAGATCTTGAAGCAGAATACTCAGGTAAGCCAAGTTCAAATTCTGAACTAAAGAAGCTGTGGGATAATGTTTGTTGGTTTTTAAAGCCACCAAGTTTTGTGGTAGTAGTTCATTATGCAGCAGTAAAACACTAATATGGTTGGTTGGAGCTGAGGTCAAGAAAAATGAGCATAGTGGCAGTGGGCAGGGTGAGGAAAGGCATTTTAGATTATGGAATAGACTGAACAGATACAAGGAAATGGAATTATCTGTGAACTGAAACGGAGAAGGAATACCGTGGAGCACTGAGGAAAACAAATGGTGATAGAAATTATAATAGAACCTCACAAGCCAGGACTGTGGGACATATTAATAAAAACAGTAATAGCAATGGTAGCTAAGATTTAGCTGAATACTACCATGGTACTACACAATTTTCTAAGCTTTCTATGATCATTATTTATTTGATCTTCACAACAACTCTATGTGTGAAGGAAATATTTTTATTTTACTTTGATTAGCAAACTTGGGGTCAGTCTACTTAGTATGAGCAGTTTTCATCTAGAAAGATCATAAATATAGTAGTTTCTCTGGGACTGAAACAAATATCTTGGCTATATTTCTTTTTTATTCTTTATTGGTACAAACTGCTAAATAGCTATGTTTTAATTATATTGATACAGATTTTTTTGATCATGTCAATATTTCCTCTGTGAAAACTAGCTACTTAAAATTATTAAAACTTTAATAGTTGAGATACTAACAGTTTAGAGATCTGAAACTGACAATCAGATTGGATCAATAGAAATTAAGCAGTTCCTCACACTAATTTACCTTCAAGCTGCTCTTTCAACTTCTGTATCTTTAACTGTAGGGATCAGATGTGATTTTCAGAAGATAAGATGTTGAAAGCACTTTGTCAATTGGTTGTTTCTAAATGAGTTTTCATCTTTAATTTGATCATATTGATTCACAGATTACTAAACAAAACTGAGACACTTTTTAATTTGACAGAAACAAGTACTAAGAAACCAAACGTGTATGAAGGCATTAAGACGACAGAGCAAAATAATGTTTTTATTTTGACAAATTAGGAATTGTAAGTCACATTGAAGGGAAAATGTATGCTTTGAAATATGGAAGAGTTACAGAGATAAAACAGTTTTCTTTGCAAAATGTAAACTCAACATTTGAGATTAGATGAGTTTTACCAACTATAAGATAAAAGTTTTGAGTTTATAGGTGGTTTAAATATAGTAAGATGAAAATAATTATGATTACTTTAAATAAGGAATTGCAAGTTCAGAAGTTGAGATGTTTAAATATTTTTCCCCTAAAGCTGATATAAGATGCTTTAAATTATGCCAAAATGTGATTGTAGAAAATTTTAAAAAATTGAACTTCAACAAGGGAGCATCCTATGTAGAAATTTAAAAACAGGTCCTTACTATCACTTCCCTATCAATCCATATATAATGGCAACTTGATTAAAGAATTTTAGAGTTTTAAAAATGTATAAGACTTATCTAGTTACTGCATAGCTAGTTAAAATCAGATCTGCTTATTTATTATTCAGAAAATGATAGAAATTTAAAAGAAAAACTAAGTTGGATTATTTATCATAGAGCTGTTGGAAACTAACTTTTAAGATTATTAATACTCAGAAATCTTACTTTACTATTAAGTGTTGCAAATATATTTTGTCTTTGTCATGGAGATACACTTGTGGAAGAGAAAAAGCTACAGGAAAAAAGAATGATGTTTTCAAAAAAATCTACATTTTATTAAATCTTTCCATCATGAGTATTGCTTATTTCCAAACAGTCACTCATGATGTTTCTGATCATTTAATTGATCAGTAGGTACATGAAACGGAAGGGATACATTGGATTTTTTCTTCTCACATGAAGAAATCTGCGAGAAACATAAATAGTACATAAAATCATGGGATTTGCAGTTGCTAAAAAAAAAATGGTAGAGAAGTCCTGATTGTGCTCTGTCAAGTGAAAGATACAACTAAAACCTCTGCTCCTGAAAGCTGATTTATTTTTTGCAATGCTTGTAGAAATCTGAAAGAATTTTATTCTTGCTTACTTTTAATAAGCTCTCAGTGAGGCACTTTTGAAATTTTATGTCTGACTTTTATTAGTGAAGATGTGTTCCGCTGGTATTCTTTGAGAATTATCTGTAGCAATTCAGCACTGCATGATAAGGTTTATGTTGCTCCCAGGAGGTCACTCTTTTAGACTGAGACACTGGGTGTATCCTCCCCAAAACAAAGATTTTTCTCTGGCAGTCAGCACTTAATACTGGGTAGTTTCCTAAGCCTTTTGGAAGAATCTCTAACACTGTGGTACATGCATACTGAGAAATTGTTGAGTTGAGATTGCTTACTCCAGGGATAGCAATTCTTGTGTGACCTCACTGGCCTTTTAGGCAAAATAAAGCTTATAGCATGAAATAATTTTTGTAAACTGTAAATTGGCACTGTACACCGTCCAAGGACTCCTTTCTCTGCAGCCTCCCAACGGATGACTTTTCCTAGTTCATTTCCCCTTCCATCTAGTATTAAAGGTAGACTAGGTGCCATATTGCCTTTCTCTCTCCCCTCCTTCAAACTCCCAGCATTGTTTCTTATCATCAAATCTTATTGTGGGACTGCATAACCTTTGTTCCTTTTCTCCAGCCCCATTGTGATTAAATGTGAGTTAATGGATAAAGATGCTTGTTAGTTTTGGGACACTAGATAAAAATCCGTAACAGACCTAAAGTCCCAAAGTATACTACTCAACTCCTTGTTTGCCTGGAACTGATGTTCCGGACACCACAATCTATAAAACAAGCTGCAAATGTCTGCTGACCATCAATACGTGACAGTCGACCACTAACCTTTGTCCCCTTTTCTTTAATTCTGTATGTTAACTTCCCCCTCAACCCCCTATAAGAACAGCCTTGGACTCTGAGCCAGTTGCCTCTCTAAGCTATTTTGCTTTGGGAGTGCTGTCTGGCCAGACTAATAAAGGTCTGTTTTACTTTCCAACTTGTCCAGTGTGTTCCTTCCCGGGTGTTCTTAGCGGCAGTCAGCTCCTTGGAGCGTTTGGTAAGGCCCTCGGTCTTACATTATCATCCATTAGCCTAATTTTAGCACCATATACTGATCTCAGAGTCATTCCTTCTCATACTTTTCATGCCTGGATAATTGTCATTCTCTGTAACATAACTTGGCCTTAGGTCTGAGTGACTTTGAAATACATGTTGAAGAACTTTCCAAAAACCTGATTTCCCACTTTTTTCAAGGCTTCTTTTTTGCCTTTGTTTGGTTTTATTTAGTCTTGCATTCCCAGTGTCATATTGTGGATCTTGCCATTACCAAAAACTGTAATTCCTCTACAGTCTAAATTTTACTCCTCTCATTCTGATCTCCACTTCCCAAGTTTTCAACTAACTCCCTTTACTATTTGGACTTTGACAATCTTTTGATCGCATCAGGATCTCTAAATCATTGATTCAGCAAGATTTTCACTGCTCTTTTGTAAACTTTAAGCCTTTCATGTTCTTTCTTTTTGCTGAGCATAAATCCCATGGATGAGGAGTGCAATCGCTCCCTTCCATTCTCCCACAGACACATTGTTGTATCATATATGATAGGTATAATCACAGCCATGTCCACTCTTCAGCAGCATTCACGTGGCTGATGGTGGCTGGCAAAAGAGAAAAACAAATATGTTGGGTAATCTTCATATGGGATCCAAGCAGTACAGGATGCTGCTTGATAATTCATGTTTCTAGATCATTTTAAAAATCTACTTTTCTATCAAGCTTCTGTACATAGGGAGGGGAGGGGGCTTGAGGGGGTGAATGGGATAAAATGAAATAAAATTTATTTTAAAAATCTACTTTTCTAGGTTAACATTTCATATCTTTTGATCTCTTCTAATTCCTGATGTCTCCTTCCCTGTATTTCTCTTATCTGATTATTTTGTTCACTTTTGTCCACAGAATGTATTTAAAAAGGAGTAAATATTCTTGTTTTATTTATTTTAATTTTTTATTTTTGCAGCTCTGAGGATTGAACCCAGGTCCTTCACACTGAGCTCCATCTCCAACCTTTTAATTTTTTTAAAATTTTGAGACAGGCTTTTGCTAAGCCATGGACTTACCCAGACTGGGTTTGGACTTGCCATCCTTTTGCCTCAAAGTGCTGGGATTACAAATGTAACCCTATTCTTCTTTTTAAACAAACATTTGTTGATGTGCTCTAATTTCAGATATTAAAATAAACTCTAAGCCCGCATTTTAACTCAATCATAAATTCAGAAGCATTGCTTATATTTCTGTGTTTCTATATCTATATATCGATTCTCTTATTCCTTCTTTGTTCCCAGATATGTAAAATATTTTGCAAATGATTAGTTTTAAAAAGAGTGCTCTTATAATATCGAATATTATTTGAAAAATTAAAGCTTTATTATTGTAATGCAAAAAGACTATCACCTGTGTTAAAAATATTCCCTCAAGTCTACCATTTCATTAATTTACATCAATTAAAAATAGACTCCCTCTGCATACATTTACTCCATAACATTTTTTTCCCAAAATACTATTAATGTTTTCTGATTATGCAGTAGAAATCTAAAATGTCCCTGGAGTCACTAAACCTGCCTTAATTGATTTGTGTGTCAAGCAAGCTAAATTCAGACACATATTCATCAGAGCTGAGTTACTTCCTTCCTTTTCAGGCTGAAGTGTTGGGAGTGTGCAGTGCCACTCCACCGTACTCTCATTTGTAGGCAGCCTGCATCCATAGGCTTCATCCCGCACAAGGTCAGGGCATTAGGAGAAGAAGGGACAAAGCTGCTTGTGCTGCTGCAGCTTCGCCGCCCTCCCTTCTTGTCAGCATTCTTTCCTCTCTTCTGGCCACAGAGTGTCAGAAACAGTCATTCTGACAGCTTCTCCCATTCCTGTGAACTGATCTAAGCCACACTTTCGCTTTGTTCCATGGATGGCTTTTTCATGCTCCCTCCTGTTTCCTCCCTGTTCACTTTCTCACCAGAAAGAATATAAGTGGAGGATGAGAGCACAGTAATAGAATATTCCTTTCTCTTTTTATCAAAAGCAAGTAGTATATTCACAAGGTCAGAGTTCTGAATTTTTTTTTTCCTAAAAGACTTCAATTCAAAAGTTCCTTGAGGTGTCCATGGAGAAATAAGTACCAGCTGAAAGCTTTATTGCTTTTGAAACTTCACATCCCTTTTTTCCCCTATAGCAGCTTCATTAAACCAGACTTGCTCTTTACCAGAGACTTGACACTATATAGAGTAGTGGAAAGAGATTAAATTAGATCTAATTAGATACTGGAAGTTGCTGAACATTCTATTAATAAAAGGCTTCTTTACTTGGTATAAAGGGGATTTAAAATTTGTGAAATAGGCACTTATGGTACTCTTCACTTCCTAGCTGGATGCCTATCACCAGGGCAGGGATGAGGAGATAAATAAAAATCCCAAGCAACTGCCTCTATTGGTGTAATTTGAAGGGTACCCCAAAGTTCTTTGTCTATAAATCTCTCTTTTCCAAGGACTCTAAAATTCCATTTCTTGATTTGCATGATTAAAGGAGTGCATTTAGTGCTTATTATGTTGGTTTTATTTGGCCATTTAAAATACATACTATCAGTAAGTGTACTAATGAGGATCATCAGCCAGGAGGGGAAAACAAGAACAAAAACAAAAAACCCCAGCATACTACCAATTTTCTGAGGCGGAGCTAAGGCTGGAATAAAAATGTTAGTAATGGAGGGGCTCTGAATAGGGATGGCCTAGAAACAAAAATGCAGCAAAGTGGCCTTGAGAACCTTTGGGAAAAGAATACTGAAAAGGAGTTGGAGAGAAGTGACTGCTACCTTTTCATGCCCCACTATGCAATTATTCAACTTAATATTTTCAATAAATAGGAAAAGAAAAAATACAATTTTATTGATTTTGTTTGAAATTTTCTTTTGAAAGAGATTTTTCTTATTTTACAATGATGGAAATCCGACTAACACTGCTAATAAGTTACCCAGGGGAAGAATCAGCAAAGAGAGGCTGGAGTGCGATTCCACTGGTTGTCCTTCTGCATAGGACACAATAATACCATCATAAAAGACCTTCTTTCCAACAGATTGATTTCCAACACGTGCTTGGACATGTGAATAGGGTGGGGGTGGAAGTGAGGTTGGTCAAAAGAAGGAAGCATTTTGATACCAAAAGTGAGATGGAGTATTGTACTGATGAATATAAGGGGTTTGACTTAGGGTGGCTTCACTTACTTATATGTCTCCAGAATAATGTTCGATTAACTATAGTTTTGTATTTAGGTCATAGACCTTTGCCCAGCTCCGTCTTTACCTGGGAATTGCTTTCTCAACAGTCAACCTCATAGTTATCCAATATTGAAGCTGATAAAGCAATCCCTTTTGAAATATTTTAAAATTATGTATAATTGCATATTTCTGAGTGTTTCTAGAGATCCAGAATTCACAAACCTTCCTGCTCTATTTTAGGAAATTATGACATATGGTTTTCTCCCTGGATTTTGGACATTGATTTTTGTTTTCTCATTGAAGTCTTAAAGCTTGATTCAAGTATCTCTTTCTTACTTCAAATCCTAAGTAAATTTGTTATGGAACTGAACATGTAAATGCATTTAAAGGTGAAGTTCCATAAAATTGACTGAACTCGTCTGTAAACATACATAGGTAATATTTACGTGTAATTACTTTAAATCAAAATAATATGGACACATATCAAAATATCCCCAAGTAAAGCATGAATAGTTTTTGATAAAAAGAACCAGTATCTTGCTTTATGGTTCTTGATTTCATTCCCCTTCCCCTGAGGCAACAATATTTTACCATTTATGTTTTCTGCTTTTTGGTTGCTGCCTTCATAACTCTAGATAATATATTTATGCCACCATTTGTGAACTTAATCATATTAGACACTGGTACCTTAATAACTTCTTGTTTGAAAATACCAACATTTGGCCTCCTACTTTCTTGCTCTAAAAGTTTCATCTTGATGTACTTGATAAATTATTATTTTAACTATTTTCTAGTTTACTTTTCTATAAATAACTATATTTCTAGTTGCCATCATTTCAACTGACAAATGATGTCATTTTATAGAAGGTGCTGATTTTTACTATTTTTCTCACAGTATTTCCTATTCATCTTTTTGTCAGGTATAATTTTACTTACTGTCACTTTTTACATTGTCAAGGACATTAATGCTTGCATCCTGTAAATTTAAAAGTTAAATCTTCATGTTATGCTGATGGGTTGAGTGTGAATGTATGAAACCAACAAGTAGTTTTTACATGATTTTTGACTATGCATAATAAGTAGTTTATGTTTTTCATATCTTTGAGTTTTAAATTGCAGTAGGTTTTTGTAAAGTTAATGCTATTTTATTTCATAGGCACATTTTTAACTATTTTAATACTTATTTCTATTCTTTACTTATTCCTTGTAATTATATGTGTTTTTTATGAATTGAATATCTCATACCTCTTGAGTGTGCTGATTAAAGTTTTATTTAAACTCTTCTCTTTCCTGAATTATCTCTACTTACTTAGAAAAATTTAAAAATAAATACTTATCTAGTTATTTCTGCTTCATGGCTTTTGTCCTCTAAATGGTCATCTGTAGTTGTTCATAAATTTTGAAGAATTAAATCGTGCTTAACCCATATACATTTCTTCTAAGGCTTTTTGCAGTAACTCGGCATCAGTCAGCTTTCCTGTTGCTGGAAGAAAATATTAGACAATTCTAACATAAAAGAGGAGCAGTATATTTGGCTTATGTTTTTAATAGTTTTAGTCCCTATTGTAGACCCCTGCAGTTAGTTTCCAGTCTCCTGCCCAGTATATGATGCAGGCTAAGAAATAAAACTAAAAGACAGAACTAAGAAAGAAAGCAGGGTGCCAGGACAATCATTGTCTGTGTAACCAACAAAGGTGCTGGCCAGTCTAAGCCGCTGATTTTCATTGGCAATCAGTTGGCATAATATCAAGTTTCATGTAAGGGCAGAACTATGTGTGAGGAGGTGCAGTCATGGCATTTCTATGGAAATTAATATAAACAAGATTCATCAAGAACAAGATAAAGCATTCTTGAATTAGAAACAGAATAGACAAAATATATGGTTGTAATTAGAACTTTGTCCTTCTAGTCAGAGGGTTTTAGTTGTGGGAATGAAATTTGGTTGCGAGTTACTCTGATCTCAGCACGTAGGCTTCAACAAGACTCACTTCTGAAAGCAAGCCAATTGTGAGGTTACTTCTTTACAGCCAGCACTGTGTACAGCCTGCTTTGGGCATAATCAGTATTATGATTATTAGTCCCTGAATAGCTGGCTCCAAGGCAGAAACATAATGGTGGAGCAAAGAAAGCCCAGGGGTGCAGTGCCACTGACAGTTGTCCCTCCAAAGGCACTGTCCCAGTGATCCACCTTCTCTGCTGAACTTCCTCCCCTAACTTCAAACTTAGTTGTGAACACTAGTGGATTATTCTCCTGGTGAGTATAGTGCCCTCATGATCCAGTCAGCTCTCCTGGAGTCCTCTCACTTTGATTTGACAAGCTCAACCATCACAGTCTCCTTGTGTATAATTCATAATTAGCTTGATTACCTGGACTGTTGGTATTACCAGGCTGTGGCTTCTAAAATGTAAGCATCAGGTAGATTTTTTTCTTGTTATACCACCTGCCTGATAAGAAAGCCTAGGCCTTCCCTGTTTGTGTTTTCAGTTTCCTAAAGATGAAACCTCATATATTTACTTATAGTTAAACCCTGTTGCTTACAGTCTCCACTGGGGAATTGGAAAGGGTCCTCCTGTTGTAAACTTTCATTTTCAATCTCACCCTCTGCCATACTGTCCCAAACCAGAGCCTACCATCACTGGGAGAACTGCCCTGAACTCACTGGCAGCCCCTCAAGGTCTGTGGCTTTTTCAGTGGTCAAAACTCTCATCTACTTGCTAGCTCTCAGACACTGGTGATAGAGCTTTAACACTGATGATGCTGACTTTGACTTTCTGAACTCCTTTATTGAAAATTTATTTTCACATTTCAATGAGTTTTAGGGAGGGATAGGAAGGGGAAAATATGTTTTTCTGTTGTCTTAAACTGAAAATTTGTTCTAAATACTACCTAAAGCTTGGGAAAGAAAACATTTTAGTGTGTTTATAAAATTCTACTTTTATCATGAATAAGTTCAAGCATGTCTATTCTTGCTATGGACAGTAGAAATTATTTGTAGCTTCTTTTACTGATGACTTGTTTGGGTGAAATGTGAGGAGCTGGTGAAGCATTTTATAATTGAAAATTACTCTGTGGTTAAGCTTTTGATAAGGAGAGAACTTGTATAAACATTCTCGTTTACTAAGTTTTCTGTGTATTCTTTCTTTTAACCACAATTTGGCCAAGAGTTGATTCACACTAGACTCAATATAGCTCAGTGGTATAGTGCTTGTCTAGCAAGTGTGAGGCTCTGGTTTTAATCTCCAGCTTTACAAAAACAGCAATAGCAAAAACTAGACCTATAAAGACCTTCATGATTTTCAAAACCTAGAAATAATAACAATTTCTGACTCAGTTGGAATGAGCTGTCAGTAAGTCTGAGAGGTAAAAATAACCATGTCTCCATCTATGTGGAAGAAGCCTGAACAAAAGAATACAACTGACTTTCAAGCAAAAGAAAATCCTAGAAGTGTTTGTACTGGTTCTACTGGGTGTAGTGATTCTCATCATCTATGAGGTTGTCATATTCTCTCTATATCTTAGCATTTTAGTCGAGAAACTCCTTACAAAATGGCAGTAGGTTTCTATCACTTGTAGCCAAAAGTGCTCCAATGTTAATTCACAACCCACCCATCATCTCATTCCCTCAGAAACACATGCAAATTGGCTCATAAATTTACTTATAAATAATTTTAAATCTGTCCTCTGTATCCACAAATTTAAGACCCAAGTATAGAAGACGTTTTACAAAATTGCCCAGTGGTTTTAGTGTTATGACTGACTCACAGACATAGAAAAACAAATGTCCTCCTCTTATATTAACATCTCACTGAAACAATAAACAATTTTTAAATTGTTCAAAGTAGCTGACATGTAGTACCATCACCTAAGGTTGCTGAAAATGATAATTATAGAATAATTAGAAGGGCATATTCTCCCATATATTTAATTGTGTTTGCTGTGTTTTTTTTAAGGCTCTAAATGGAGAGAAGCTCATTGGTCAATTATTTGGAACTTTTTTCAAAACTGAGCTACTCTGCTGAAAATATGAGTTATTGAGCAGGTGTTAGCCTGAATTCTCTAAAGATAAATCATGTCAGACTAATCTGAATTTTTTGATAAAGTAACTAAGTTAATTTGTGAAAAGGCATAATTTATCTTGATTTTAACAATGCTTTTGATAAAGCATCTTAGAAATGCTTGTACATAAATCCCAACATACTGGCATTAGTATAGCATTTCTAAAATGGATGACTAACTGGCAAACTAGAAAAGGTAATGATACACCAACAATAATTCTTTAGGGCAGAGTTGACAAGTAGGTTTCCCATGGGCTCAGAATTCAGGGATACTTTAAATAAGATTTATATTGCTAATTTAGCAATAGAGTCACGGTTTGCCAGCAATGCAATCTGTTGATGATTCCTAGATAGTTTTAGAGTCAGGGAAGAGTGGGCAACAGGTACAAGTTAATGAATTGGTCCTCAAAATAAGGTCAGAAGTGGAATTTGGAATTTCAGGTTAGAAAAGCAGCTCAGTAACTGAACAGTGATAAAACTGAGACATGACTGAGGCATATCAACTAAGTGTAATTCGATTAGTGTTTGATGTCACAATTGTTCAGTGATTGTACTTTCTAATGAAGAAGCTGAACGCTGAGGTCTTTTTGCGATTCTTTAATATTGGCTTGAATACTTCACACTTCATTAAAATTTTTGGCTTATAATCCCATCAAGCATTTGCCAGAAAACTCTCATTTCCTTATATTAATCCCTGTAATAGAAACATTATTTACTCGGAGAAGCATAGAAATAGTAATCTTATTCTCAATGGCAACATACAATATCAAAGTCAGTATTTCTGAGAAATTATCCCCTCACCCCAGTAACCTAAGTCCCTCTTCCTTGTGATCAAGCTCTGGTGGTTTCCCACATAGAATTCTGAGAAGCTTCCTAAATGACTGCTGCAGGTAGTAGCATATCTGTTTCTAGTGAATTTGACAACGTGTCCTCAGTAGTGATTCTCCTGTGATAAAGATCCAGTCTATAATCTCTCATGAATTCCATCAGGTCTCAAGTGTTGCTCATGGCTTTCACTAATTCTAGATCCTTTGCTAAAAGTTCAACATCAACCTTCATCTTCACACTTTTCTAAAGGTAACTCAGTAACATCAGAAATTTAATCTCTGCTTTCTGTTTCTTGAGCTTTCACAGCTTTTGAAAGAACTAAAGTTGTATACATATCTTTAATTTTAAAAAAATTTATATTATTGGTACATTTTAGGTATACAATATAATGACATTCATCATTGGAAATTTGCACCTTTACATAATCTCTCTTGTTTCATAATTTTCCCCATTACCCTACCCTCCCTTCAACCCCTCCATCCTTCCCTATTTAGAAAGACTTGGTTTCCACTTTTTCATTTTCTCATATTAATTCCGTTCCCTTCTTTCCTTTCTACTACCACTCCCACTTTGCTTTTCCTTTGTCCCTTTTCTTCCTATTTCACATTATCTTTTATACCTTTTAGTCCTTATTTACACTTTCAGTATCTCACATTAGAGTCCTATTTATTTCACTTAAGAGTATCACCTCAATGTGCATACATTTAGCTATAAATGTCTCTAATTTCTCATTTTTTATGACAGAATAGTACTCCATTTCATAAAAAAAAACACGTTTTCTTTATCCAGTCTGCAGTTGATGGGCAATTGGGCTGCTTCCACGTTTTAGCTATTACAAACTGTGCTGCTATGAACATGGGTGTACATATATCACTGTGGCATGATTCTTTTAATTCTTTGGGGAAGATACCCAGCAGGGGAATAACTGGGTCAAATGGGACTTCCAGTCCTAGTTCTTTGAGGTATCTCCATACTGATTTCCACAGTGGTTGTACCAGTCTATACTCCTACCAGCAATGAAGCAGTGTTTCTCTTTCCACACGGCCCCATCAGCATTTGTTATTGGATGATTTCTTGATAGCAGCCATTCTTTCTGAGGTGAGGTGGAATGTAGTATTGTTTTCATTTGCATCTCTCAAATACAAGTGATATTGAACATTTTTTCCTGATGTTTATTTGCCATTTCTATTTCTTTGTCTGAGAAATGTCTGTTCATTTCAGATGCCCATTTTCAGATTGGGTCTTTAAATTTGGGAGGTCTGATTTTTTTAAGTTC
>NW_004624769.1:2044478-2096002 GCF_000247695.1 Heterocephalus glaber
CTGTTTTCTTTTAGGGCTTGAAATATGTTACTCCAAGGTCTTCTTGCCTTGAGGTTTTGTGTTGAGAAGTCTGCTGTGATTCTGATGGTCTTTCCTTTGTATGTGATTTGTTTCTTTTCTCTAACTGCTTGGAGAACTTTGTTCTTCTGTTGGCTTTCTGGAATCTTAACAATTATATGCCTATGTGTAGATTTTTTTTTGATCAAGCGTAGTTGGAGTCCTATATGCCTCACTCGTCTGTATGTCAAGTTCTTTTGCCTTGCTTGGGAAGTTTTCTGCCATCATTTCTGGGAACAGTTTTTTTTATGTCATCTGCACTCTCTCCTGTTTCTTTATTGACTCCTATCAGTCTTATGTTATTCTTCTTTGTAACGTCTCTCAGCTGTTGGATTGATAGCTTGTAGACCCTTACAATTTCTAAGCAATTTTTCTTTTCTTGGTCACTAATGGCAATCTTATCTTCTATATCTGAAACTCTGTCCTCACATTGGCTCATTCTTCTGCATAGACTTTCAGTGGAGTTTTTAATCTCCTGGAAATCTGTTTGCATCTGTTTTATGGATTCCATTTGTTTCCCATGTTGGGATTCCATCATGTTCCTCAGCTTCTCTCTAGATTTATTAATCATGACTTGCACTATGGGCACAATCTCTTGTGTTATCTGTGAAATTATTTCTGATTTCATTTTTTCCAGGTCCTCTTTTGTTGTCAGTTCAGGGAGTCCAGGTTTTAAGTATCAGAGTGTTCCATCTCATTTCCCTTTGTGGTTGCTGCAGGTGATCTGGAAGTGTGGTTTTGAGTCTTGTTTTCATGTCTTCTCATTTCGATGGGGGGTCAACTCCTCTGCACTGGGAGTGGTGGTACACTGTGTACAGATCTTTAGCAACTGTTATTCAGAATGCAGTCTTCAGACCAGCAGCAATGGCCTCACTTGGGAACTTGTTGAAATACAGTATTTTGGTCCCACCTTTTGGCCATTAAAATAGAATATCCATTTAACATGATTCTATGCACTTAAAAGTAGATTCAGTGAGCATCAACCACTGGTTATAAGTGATTATAAGTTGTTCTAGAGACTGGTTTAGGGAGAAAGCTGAACTTTGACATCAAATGGATGTAGACTGAAAGAATTTGACTTCAGTTATAACCTTTTTCTCTATATGAGAATCCAAGAATTTGTATAGAAATGAACAGTATAATGCTTCAGATGACTATGTTTTCTCATTCCTGTTTTAGAAAATTATCCCTTGAATGGTTCATTTGAACCTAGAAGGCTGGTGTTATATAGACTAGGATGTACTCAATATTGAAGAAGAAACTTCTAGAAGCAAATCACAGCACCATGGAATGTTTTGCAGTTTTCGTAATATAGAAGGGCCACAGTGAATACGCTCAGTATAACTGAGTATACTGTAATATAAGTGTGGGTATTATACAATCCTGCAGATGAGCAATGAAGTTGAGGTTACTAGGCTATATGAGTGCAGTGACTCACTCACCTCTACCCCTACTGTGATGGAACACAGAGGAGCAGAACAAAGTTGTCCTATTTTTTTTTGGATTGTTTGTGTCTTTAGGACCACAGCTTAGAAGTTTGGAAAGGCAAAATCTTACAAAAAAAAAATCAAGTTATTTCTCAGTGAACTTTGTTCCGAATCAAGGAAAATCATGCATCTGTTTTACAAATCTTCATAAGCAATGCTATATTTGGTTTTAAATATTGTGAGTGTAATTAAAGAGCTTCAAATTGGTGAATGATGCTGAAAATGACTGTAAAATTTATTCAGAAATCAGAACAACTATTTTTGTAAGGAAGGATTAAAAGATTGAATACATTTATGTCTGAAAAAATACATTTTAAAATACTCTGAGGAGATATGATTGCATCCAACAATTATAGAGGGATAGTAAATAGAGGCTAAATATAAAAAGGAAAGAATAGCTATCCTTAGAACCTGAAGTGAAGGAGAGTGCTAATTTTAACTGTTTAATTGTATGACTGGGGTACTGCTGAAGTAATGTGTGATGTCAGTTCCAAAATGAAAACCTACAAACATGAAAAATCTTTTTAAAGAAATGTACGCACATGTAGAAATTGCTTAAGGAGATGTCAATATGGGAATTTCATTAAGGGACATTTCAATTTACTCTAAATTTTCTCTTGACTCTTCTATATCTTTCTTTACCCACCTATTATTTCTGAGATTTTTTTTCTCATAGTATAATTCTTCCACCAGAGTCTTTATTTTTTCTTTCTTTCTTTCTTTTTTTTTTGGCCAAATGCCCTCTTGTTAAAAAAACCTTTAGTCTTCAGTTTGTGCTGGGACTCTTTTCTTCTTTTATCTGTCTAACCTGAATCTGATGGTAGGAGTAAAGTTGCTAATAAAATATAAGAGGAGAGTTAGAAGGGACTACATTACATTAGCTCTTGGCTTGCATGGAGAGGACATTGCCTATTTTCAGGGACTGGATATCTACAAGGCCAGATATGTGTTTAGATATTTAACATTTAGTTGGTTTGATTTTTCCTTGCTTAGAATACTCTTTGAAATGTCCACTTCATGTGTTCTTTCTTACCATGCTGTATATTTCTCTGTATGTGTTTCCCAAGCTGTCTTCAAGGGTAGAATGTACAGAATCATTTCTAGCTGTTCACAGTCCCCTGCAGTAGATGTAAAAGTTAGTGAAAGCAAGTAACTACCAAGAATGTTTAAATGTTAATTAAGTTTATCCCTTAAAAATTCAAAATCAAAGATTCTTGATGCAACTAGTGAATTAATATAACAGATTTGGAAGTAGGTTCAAGTATGAGAAGGAATAAAATTTCCCTATAAAATTAAAATTGATATTAGATGATAGACATTTGGTTGGATGATTTAACATGAATATACTAAATACACTGTGTTTTCAATTTGATTCCTGGGTCTATGCACTGAAGAATAGCATTGATTCAACAGAACTTAGCTTCAAATGAATGCTCATTTATTTAAAAAATCTAAGAAAATTTTTGTTGCTAGTTTAGGAAATGTGTTCAAAGTTTTTATTGAAACAATTGAAAAGGCAAGTTAAGATCTTTTGAAACTTTCAAGAAAGAAATAAAACTCTAAAACATAATGATGCTTTTGACTTTTCATAATTTCTTGCCTTCTTAGTATTCTCTTCCATTTTCCTTTCATCCCTAAAACTTATACAATTGAGAGAATTTATGTTATTAATTTTATCTCCTTTCTTCAATTTATAGTAGCAGCTCATTGCCAGTTTCATCATTTGGATGATTAGATAAGGAATTTTGTATTTTCAAATGGCATTATTCTCTTACTATGATGGTTGATTTTAATTGTCAATTTGTGTGGGTCGCAGGGTGACCAGTTAAAGCATCTATCTTGGGGGGTGTCTTTCTGGATTTGATTAGCATTTGAATTAATGGACCAATATAGTAGATTTCCCATCACAATGAAACTGGCACCATCCAACCTGTTGAGGGCCTCTGTAGAACAAAATATGTAGAAAGGAGAAATTTGGCCCCCTTCCTTTTAATTTTCTTGCCTCATTACTAGAGCCAAGATCTCTTATAACATTGTCTCCTGTCCATGGAGTAAGAATTACATTATCAGCTTCCCTAGTTTTCAGGTATTTGAACTTGGACTAAATTATACCACCAGTGTTCCTGGGGCTCCAGTTTATCAATAGTAGAATGAGGAACTTCACAGCTCCATGATAATGTTCTTGTGAACCAATTCCGTATATATATTTGTATATATATTATATGCCTATTCTGTTTTTTTTTTTTTTCTGGAAAACTCTGCCTAACACATCAACTTTTATACTGTCTTAGTAGCCTCTCACTGTTTTATAGCAAGGAAAAGAATGAAAATTATACAAAAGATTGAAAAAATAAAATGATAGAAAACCTGGGTGGGTTAACACATACTGTATAGGACAGAGTGCCAGCTGGTAGAACCCTGAAGCATACAGTCTCATGTGTCCTCTTACTGTGTTCTCTGCCTCATCAGGCTTCCTTGCTCATCAGCAGGGAAGGTTTCAGGAGCTATTGTGGATGTCAGAGTAGGGGAGTCTGCACATGGAAAGTGCCAAAGACTAACATGTGCCTATCAGAGGAAAACAGAGGCACAGATGTTTGGCACAGTTTTCCTTGCTGGTTAACTTGCTGAACATCCATGGGTTTTATTTTGGGAACAAGAGTAGAGTTTATATGTGGACAAAACTATTAGAAATAGTTTTGTCTCTATTAGAAATTTTTAAAAATGTGTGACTAGGGGGAATAATTCTTAACCTTGAGCTGCCATTATCATAACTCGATCTTTCCATCCCTTCCTGTTTATACATACTTCTTGTTTGTCTCATTATATGTTCTACTTATTCATTCTACCTTTTACATGTTTATAGATTACTAACTATAACATATTTTATAGGTTAATAACCTACTATCTGCATTTAACATATCTGATGAATTCTGACTATAGCTCACCTGCTATTTGGTTACTTGTTGTCTATACTTGACATATTTTATGATACTTATATTTTATAAATGCTGACTTGCTTATTATCCTTACTATGTCTTATAAGTTTCATCTATCCTATTTACTTTAATTCTATAGCAGAAAGAAATTCTGTTTAAAAGCTCAGCAAGGGAACAATATGATTTGTATATGACATTTTATTGTTCATACAAAAGAAGTTTTTTTTAAAAAATTGAAAGTCATTTGTTTAAGAAAATACTGCTTAAATTTCACTGCAATAATAAATTATGCCTGTAAATAGGAACAGAATGTTAATATTAATATTATCAGCATTAGCATAATATTAGTATTAGCATGAATAAAACACCAACAGAGGATTAACAATAAATTGCTGATATTGGAGGTCCATGGCACACTGAACATATGCTGAAAAGTTAGAGAAACCATTGAGAACAATGCAACCAGTTTTTCCCCCTACTAAAATGACATTTAAAAAAAACAAAATCTATCATCTGCTGGTTTTGTTTACTATGAAACACTAAAGTAATAGAAAAGTTGAAGGAATTTCAAGAAATAAGTGTTTCTTAATATACTCACTGGGTGAACAAGTCAAACCACTTTTTCATTCTCTTTATTAGAATGTGTCTTTGACATGAGCACCTTCTAACTAGCTCCTATTTCATGTTTCTTTTATAGAAACATTCAGCACACAGAAACTGATAATGTTCCGGAATCATGGAAAGAAATACATGGAGACACATGTATTCTGGTAAAATAACAAAGGTCTTTACCTCCTAGCAAGGTGGGACTGCCAGAAACTGGTCTGGTCAGATTCCGTGCCCTGTGTTCTTCATCTGTCACCTTTTACACTTTTGTCAGTCATTATCTCATCCCTAGTGGTCTTTGTTAAGTAAATAAAGTTCCAATTCCTGTTTAATGGTTAGACACAGGTGGTTTCTGTCACTGATTACAGTCCTAAACACATGACAGTTAAGGCACATATATCACAGGTTTGTTCAAGGATTCCCACTTTGTTCTTCAGAGCTAGGATGTTATCTATAGTGGAGCTACAGATCAGAGAAGCTATATAACCTTCACTTTAAACAACAAAAGCAAAGGGCTAAGGCAAGTTTTTAAAGGGATACGCTATCTATTTTGCTTTCACAACTACTTTAAAGCTAATCTACTAAACTTACTTTAAAACTTTTCCCTACCAATAACAGCCAAAGATTCACACTTAGGTTTACAGTGCAGTGTGGTGGTTGTGAGTGAAGATTTACGAGTCAAACTTTCACTCTTGACTTCAGCTTTGCCTCTCATCAGTTGAATTTACTCAAGTCCTTGGCTCAGTTTCCTTATCCTTACAGCATCTTTCAAATTAGAAAAAATAGATCACATAAGTACAAGCTGTTCAACTTCAAAAAGTAATTACGAGTGCTAAATTAAATAATATCTTGAACATCTTCACACAGATGCATTCAATTTTAGATGAATTTAATATGCCACCCTGGTCACAACTTTGTGTTGAGAATCTGTTGGTCACTGTATATAAGTTTTAAAAAGAAGGCAAGGGTTTCTTTTCTTGCCCTAGATCTAAATGAGAAGGCAAGTTCTTTCCTTTAGTCATTGATAAATTCACTGAACATTTACATTTTAAGGCTATTTTAGTTTCAAATACTTTCATTTCCTTGATTTATTTAGCTAAATGAGAAAAAAGAAGGGTTTTGTGTCCATATTTTTCCAGACTAACTGAAGACTCAGATAATTTTAAATTTTCACTTCACATTAAATTTGTACACTTGATATTAAAGTGTTCTTGTGACCTCTGATTTAAGAACATTCTAGTCTTCTCTAATTGGTATAATTATATCCTGATTAATGATTTATATTACATTTTCCTATCATTTTTATGTTGTTATTAAAATTTTATTGGTGTAGTATGTCACTATATTTTTTATTTTTCCTTATTCTATTCATAAAGGGATATTTATAAACTTCATTAGGTTGCTTATGCAATAAATATTAATAAACAAAAATAAATTAATTGACTTATTGGTCATAATAAAACTTAATCATCTAAGTAAGCAGCTTGAATCTAGCTTTGTTGGTACTTTATCCGGTGAATGGAGACAAGTAAGAATATTGTTATTAAATACACAATATTTGGTTCTAAAAAAGAATCGGAATAGTTTAATTATCTGTAGCTTTCCCACTTACTGTATTTTTTAGAATTTCATTAGAAGACTGAAATTATGGATATTAAAAAATAGAATTTCAGGGGCTGGGGATTTAGCTCAGTGGTTCTGCTGCCTGCCTCACAAGCACAAGGTCCCGAGTTCAATCCCTAGTACCCCCCCCCCCAAAAAAAACCAAAAACATTTCAAATGATGGTTTGGAGTGGATCTTCTATTTAAGGTCAGTTCTGCAAACAATGAGGGAGTATAAACTTAAAAAATGAATTATATGCTCTTGAAAATATTTTTAAAATATTTTGAATGAATTGATTGTTTTCTCTTTGCCTCTCTATCAGATGTTTTGTCAGTTTTTAGAATGATACATTTTGTCTTTCCAGCATAGAAACTCAATTTATTTTTAACAACTGGCTTAATTGCCAGAAATGGCATCACATTTTTAAATGAGAGTTGTACACATACACTTTTGAAATAAAAAATTCTCTATATCTATATTGGCCACAATTTTAGTGTTCCTAAGCCTCCCAAATGTTTGACAATGATAGGAAATGGAATTCAATCTTGTTCTTTTTTAATTTATGCATTTATTTAATGACTAATAATATGCTAATTTTTGTACTAAAGTTTTGGTATTGGGATATAGACAATAAGAAAACTTACCAATTTGGTTTTTATGAAACTTGTATTTTATCTCTAGAAACAAGAAATTCATCAAAACTCTGTGTGTGTGTGTGTGAGTGTGTGTGTGTAAATGTGAAAGTGGGTTTGAAACTGGGTAATGAATAGAAGCTGGAAGCATTTTCAGGTGCTTCATGGAAAAAAAAACTACATTGTCTTAAAGGATCATTGATAAAAATATTCACATTAAATGCAATTCTGATACAGACTCAGAAGAAGAGAGGAAAGCACTAGAGAAAACCACCACCATTTTAGAAAATATATATCTCATCTTGAATAAAATATTCAAATATGAATGTTGAAGCCATTTATGTGATGTCTCAGAAGGAAAGGAAGACCATGTTATTGGATGTTGGAGGAAAGATGATCCTTGTTAAAAAATGACAGATAAATTGGCTGAATTATATTCTATTGTTGGAAAAAGTTGGAATTTATAAGCAATGAACTCCTGTAGTTCACTGAGTGAATTTCCCACAGAAGTATAAAAGTGCAGTTGGTTTCTTTTTTACAATTTTAGTAAAGTGTCAGAAGGAAAAATAAAACAGAGAAGGAATTGTTCAACAAAAATGAACCAGTACTTCATGGTTTGGAACATTCTTAGCTTATCTGCCTTGGAAACAAGGAAGAAGCTACTGTTGGACAAGCATTTGTTAAAAGTGTTTAGGAGTGTGACATCAGAGCTAATCAAGCAGAAGTCAGAAATAAAGTTAAAGTTCATCTAGAAAGGATCTTTGATATACTCTGTGTCTAATGGGATACATTTTGTTGATATTCATGGAAGGCTGTCAATCATTTTGAAAATTGTGTACCAGGTAAAATACTGCCAGCCTATACTGAAAGAGACAGAGATGGGATGAAAAGAAGAAAGAATTACTCCAAGGGCAAAGGCATGAATGCAGAGGATTAAACTAATGGGCACTTCTTTGACAGAGTGGAAAAGGTGGAGACTTGTGCTGGAGTTCAGGGATGCTACCTGCTGGGCCCAGAGACAAAGCATCAAACCACAGAAAAATACACTCTGGGCTTCTGCCCTGCTGAAATTTTGACTTATTTGGGACTGACTCATTTTTTTTTTTTTTTTTTTTTGCAGGTGTGTGTTTGTGTCCTATTTTTCCCTTTTCAAATGGAAATGTCTATCTATACTTGTCCCACCATTCTATATTAGAAGTAAATAACTTTATTTCAAGGTTTCCACACAGGGACAGGAATTTTGTCTGGGATAAATCATATCTGGAGACTCACTTATACCTGATGTAGATGGTTTAGAAAATAAGATATACAACTTCTGAATTGATGATATCTAGATGAGAATTTTACGCATAGGGTCAATGCTGTAATTGGTTATAACTTCCAGCAATGATAAGATAGAGTAAACATTTTGGCTATGCAGAGAGGACATGAAGTGTTGGTGGTTAAAAGCAGATTGTTATCAATTGAATTGGGTCCTCCAAAATGGATATTTTTTATTAACATGTTTGTACATAAGAGGTAAAGCCCCCAAATCCATGATATAAAGACTATAGTAAAATACTTTTATGAACATAAATGTAAATACTCTCAACAAAAACCTAGCAAACAAAATTCAGTATTATAGAAAAATGTTTGCATATTAGAATGAAAATGGATGTTCTTGGAATCCATAGTTGGTTCAACAAATAAAATTCCATTGGTGTGATAAATAATATCAATAAAATGAACAACAATATGGCTCATTTTACAAAATCAAATCTCTTTTAATAAAAATTTTATACTAAACAAAGCAGAAGTAGTAGGGCTTTTATTTTACTTAATGAAGGACATCTAAGAAATTTACATCTAACATCCTACTTGATGGTGAAAGACAGAAAACTTCCTGGATAGTATTAGCAATATTTCATAATATGATTTTGTGTATGAAAATCTTAGCAGAGCTAAAAACAAATTTAACAAGGTTGGAGGACCTAAATATATGAAAATCAGTTGTAATATTATTGCAGAAACCCATATTTCAATACATTAAGAAATGTGAGACTCATGCACTGATAACTATAAAACATTATCAAAAGAAATTGAAGAATATAAAAAAACATTGAAAGATTCTATGTTTTTGGAGGACAAATTTTAATAATATTAATATGGCATTACAGTTCAAATAATCTATGGATTCAACATAATGATTATCAAAATCTTTCCTGACTCTATTTTTGTGTAAATTGACTAGCTGATCCCCAAATTATACAGAAATACAAGTAACTTAAAATTTCCAAAACAATCTTAAAAAAAAGAATGTAACTGCTAGCTTCATACTGATTTCAAAACTTACTATAAAGCTAAAGTAATCAAACCACGTGAAGCTGACATAAAAGCAGACATATTTTTATGCATACAATGTATATAGATGAGAGTTTAGAAATAATTCTTTTCACATTTATAGTTAACTTATCATCAAATGTGCCAGGACTATTCAGTTAGGGAAGAAGAGCCTTTTCAACAAATGGCACTGGGACTAATTCATATCTACATGCATAATGATGGTACTAAGGTGAAACATCTCACCATACACAAAATTAACAAAAACTGCACACAAGAGCTAAAGCTATACATGTCAAAAATATTCTGGAATTATATGATGGTGATTGTTATATAACATTCTGATTATAAAAATCCACTGAATAGTACACTTAAAATAGTATGATATTCACTTATCAAATGATCCAACTGTATCAATTGCACCTAAGAGAAATTAAAGCAATATGTATTTAAAGATCTTTATAGAAATGTTCATAATAGTTCTAATTGTAATAGATAAATATCAATAACAATTGAGTATAATCAGGAGAATGGATAAGCACTTTGGTATAGCTATCAAACAGTACTGCTTAGGAGTAACAAGGAATGAAATATTGTACTGTATGTGCCAAAACATGGATGAATCTTAAAACAATTATGCTGAATGGAAGAAGACATACTAAGAAGAAAACATCTTTAGGATTCCATTTATATAAAATTCTAAAAAGTTTCGGGATTCTAAAGTGATGGAAAATAGTGGTTGTAGGGAAACATGGTGGAGGAATGGAGGGGCAGATTACAAAGCAATAAAAGCAAATTTTAGAATGATAAGTGTGTTCATTATCTTGAATGTGGTGAAAGTTTTATGGTACATATGCCATTACTTATCAAATTGCACACTTTAAATACATTCAGTGCATTGTATGCCAGTTGAATTTATAAAAATTTTTAAAAACAAAAATGAAAAATAAAGGATGATGAGGTCTTGGTTCTCATATAAAATATTATATCTTTGTCTACCTTACTTGAAGTTTGGCTTATAGCAAATTCTAGCTCTAGGCCCACCAGAGGTATTTTTGTTGACTAACCTTGCAATTATACATATTTCATTCTTATAGTTAGGTATATAGCCATTGCTGAGTAATTCTACACAGCCTTTCAACTACCTGCAATTTTTTGGTGGTTATAATTGGATGCAATTTGGTCAGTATTTATCATTAGGAGTCTCTAATTAAAAATGGAAGCTGCAGATGATGTTATGAATATTGGAAGACACAAATAAAGCAGATCATGAAATACTTCTCCATAGGGGCTCATGACTTATTCCTGAGTGTCATTAAATTGTAACAGGTGAAGGTGTCCTTCTTGTACCAGTGGCAGAAAAAAAGTAGTTAGAAAGAACCTAGAAGTAATGCATGATGTAGGTGTTTTTTTAAAAAATGGGAAAAGTATTCCTATGGCTGAAGAACTTTGATCAATTCCACAAATTAGGAACTTCAGAAACCAGAAATTTAATTAATTCAAAATTGGATCAGTGTAATGAAATGGAGGTCAAAAGAATGGTTAAAGCCTTTTTAAAAACCTGATCCCTATAGTAAAATGAAAACGGCATGGCTTGAAAACTTAATGGACGTTTCTTGGAACCAGAGCCTCAAATTTCACACCTTACGGATATAAGAGAGAACATTTGTAGGTCAAATAAGATTTGGTGGTGTAGGAGGATAATCAATCATAAATACCTGATTTAATTAAAATTTTTACTTTTAAGGTTGCTCTGTTACTACTAAGTCATTTATTTGGACCTTTTTGTAAAGTCTTATAAGTAGTACTTATAAAAAAGAAAAAAGGTTATTTTTGGTTACTAACCCAAATGAATAGCTGTTTTATTATGAACATGATTAATTACATTTTCAGATATCAGGTAATCACTTTTAATGAATATAATAATCTCCCACCATTTAAATTTATTCCGTAAGTACTTAGGTTTTACTTGTACAAAGGCCATACCTAGCATTTCTATGTGGAATTTTTTGGTAAAGTTTAATATTTTTGAAGGTTTAAAAATAGTGACTGGTATATATATGAACTGCTTTTATGAACAACTACTTAATGAGAGACTTTCTTGCCAGGTACTACAGCAATACTACCTTCTTCCTTGTTAATCAGCTTCTACCTAGGAGTGATAGCTGGGCTCTTTATGCACTTTAATCCCAGATTTGTATTCACTGATAGCTGAAAGAGAAGGCAATACTCAAAAACAAGAGCCTCTGTTGCTCTGCTGTCTGTCGTGCCTGCCTTTCTACAGTTGCATCTCTGCAGCTTAGTCTTCTGTATAACTTTCTAGTTCTGTGGAGACCAGACATCTCTGGTTTCTGTGAGGACTTGTCCCGGGTAATCAGAGAAGCAGGGGCCTGAATTGCTGAGTCAGGCCACCTCTGGTTCTATTTCCTGAAAAAAATCTCCTTCTCCACTGCCCTGCCACAGCTCCTGGATATGTTCTCTGGAAGCTTCTTTTTGTGATTCACTTTCCCTAAAAAATCTGGTCCCTGAGAATGTTTAGGCTCTTGGGGTTTATTCTGAAATTTGAGTAGGCATAAGTCTTTAAAGATCACATGATATTATTTTGCCCATTTAATTTCTAAATCTCAGTGTCTTTCTGTTCTGTAAGGGAGTTAGCATGGCCAAAGCTTTGGGGAAGAAAAACTTAAACTGGAAGGCTAGTTTTTGGATTACAGGCCAGTTATTTGGATCTTCAGCCAGTTTTCTTGTAATGTTTGGCCAGTACCCTGGTGACTTTTTCTTTCCCACCATAACTTAATGATGATGAATTAGCTGAAGTAATGGGCTTCCATCAGAAGGAAGCATTCTTTTTTTGGTACCCGGGATTGAACTCAGGACCTTGCACTTGCAAGGCAGGTGGTGGAACCACTGAGCTAAACCCCTGGCCCATCGGAAGCATTCTTAACAAAGTGAAAGCAAATATCTCAAGGTTCTAATGGTCTTGAGATTTACTTACTTGCTTCATTTTATTTATTTCAATTTTTTTGAGACAGTATATTTTTATGCTGTCCATGTTCATCTTGAACTCCCAGGCTCAAGTGGACTTCCTACTCCAGCCTCCCAAGTATCTGGGACTATAGGTGGAAGCCCGTACTTACTACTGGTACCCAAGAACACAAGTATCCGGGACTAACAGGAGCCCAAACAAGTTTCTTACTTAGTTTATTTTCAGTTGTAAACTACTTACTTTGCAGTTTGAATTGGATGAGAGCCCTGAGTAAAAAATGAGAATGATTCTTAAGTAAAATTCATTGAAAATGTCAGAAGAAAATTTTATGATTAACATAATGAGTTTTGACAAACTTGTGAAACAGTATTTTTGCAACTTCCTGAGTTACTTTAATAGACTAAAAATTAATAAAATTATCTGTTAAATATTCTTTAATTAATATGACAAACATATTTTTCAACTCAATATTTGGTTAATCATCTTACAAAGCTTTTTCCCCCTGCTTTTGAGTATTATAATTATTATAGGAAAATAAGACCGGTGCTGAAATTTTGTAGTTTTAAAAGTTTGAATAGTCTTTTAAAGACAGTAAAAAATGCAATATATATGGTAAGATTTCTGTAATATTTAACTACTATTAATATTTTAAAAGTAATTGTTATCAAAATGCTTATCCAAAATACATTTGTTGACTTTCTTGGTTAATTATTTGAGCATTTGACCAAAAATATTACTAATGACATAGGTAGGATATAAATATGATGTTGCTGCCTAAAAAATGATATATTAAACTTGCCAGAAATTATTTTAGAAGCTAAAATTACTTGTGTCTTCCAAGAAAATACATTAATGTTAAGCATATCAGGGAATATACATGGCAGAATCATTTAGTGATGATATAGTGCTGATGAAATGCCTAATGGTGGCTACTGTCTTAATTTGTAGAATACACTTCAGATGACACTGGTGATACATTTTATTCTAATGAACCATTGGCCCTTGGAATATGTTTATTACTAACAATTGAATCATTCTGATAACAAGGAAACATAATACAAGAGAACTGATAGTCATTTGCCTCCTTATGAAGAACTCTTGAAAATGCCCGAGCAGCAGGAAGCCTGCTTTAATTTGTTTTTGCTTCTATCACATAAAATTGGTATCTCATCACACTTGTATATTAACTTATCACTGTTGCAAATTCGAGGCCAGAAGGGTACTTAGTGAATGCAATCTAATGATTATATTTGTATATTCATTAATATTGGTGAGCAGTCAGAGCAGCTAGCTGCAGATTTGTGACTGACCTGCAACAACATCAGGAGTGTAGTACTCAGTTCATTACTGTGTAAATTGTTTTCTCTACTCTACAGGGATCATATAAAAGACAGGTCAGCTAGGATCTAATTATTTTCTCTCATTTGTCAAGCAAAAATATTCAAATAATTATTTTATTATAGATAAGGGCCTATTTGAGAAAAAATACTTTTTGGTTTTGATAACTATCAGACAGACCAATAAATGGTACACTTCTTTTTATGTGTACTTGAATGGGCTCCAGAATCCAAGGTGAATTTCTTTCTTTGTCGAAATAGAGTCTGCCTCTGAGAAAGTGGCAATGTCAAACATGAAAGTGGGCCAAATGCCGTAGTATGTTAGTCACCTTTCTGTTGTTGGGACAAAATATTTGATATACACAGTTTAAAGGAGAGAAGTTAACTTTTGGCTCCTGGTTTCAGTGCATGGTTGGCTGATTCCAAGGCAGAAATAGCATGGAGGAGGAAAGCTGCTCGCCTCATGGAAGCCTTGGAGCAGAGAAGATGAGAGAACTAGAAAGGCAGAGGCTAGAAACAAGATGTATATAACCCTCAGTGACCTGATTCATCCAACTGAGCCCCACCTCCAAATAACCCATTCAGCTATGAACTTGTGAATAGGTTAATAGTTAGAGGTTAGTGCTCTCATGATTCAATCACCTTCCAAAGGCCCCATTTCTTCACACACGAGAATTTTGAGACATTTTCAATCTAAGCCATAACAGAAGAAATGATGTGATTAGTTTTTCCAGTATTGGAAAATAATTTCTTCTGAAGTAATGGGATGTCTGTTGAGCTATTTAATCCTAGAACCCTTCAGATAGCAGATTTTTATCAGAACTGTTTCCTAGAAACCTAAAGAATATCTCACATAACCTTATTTATACTTCAAGAAGCATTGGGGTAAGTGGCTATTATTTATGACTTTATTTTTTTAGAACCCTGTGGTTTTGATGCTAAAATTACATTGTAATTACTAAAATTAAAAATGTATATAAAAAAAGAGCATGTGAGATGCTTAGGGAAATTGGTATAGGGGGAGATTTATTCTGTAGTAGCCTGGAATAAAAGTCTTTGGTTTCAGTACATGTCTGGAAGTAAACCAGGGAAGCAAAAGGGTCAGTTCATGAAACCCTTGGAAGAAAAATAAGATATGAGTTAAAAGACTGTTTTCTGATCTAGAATTGATCGGAGGATATGTGTACCTGCAGTAGGTCTTCGCTGATTCACAAACAATAATTTTCTTTGAGATTTCTTCTTATATTTGGTCTCTCAATTTAGGGGAAAGATGAACATAGTGGTAGATGATTTTACAGGGAAAATATATTGGTTTTAATGATAGTCTTAGAATTCCAGCCATAAAAGCTATTTCTAATGTGTTCTGTGTATTATATATCAGCATGGCTATAAAAATATGGTTTTAACACTATGTTTGGAGGGGCCTCGTTTCCCTGATTGAAGCTGTAGAATAGCACATCTTTAGTACTTTTTGTGCAAACCACCTAGTTAGATCAAAATAAAACAAGCAAACAAAAAATAGACTTGAAAAGCAAAAAGAATTACTCATAAATGTAGGTATAAATTTAGGACATATTTTATGCCAGACAGACATAATAATATTCATCATCATAATATTACTACTGAAGAAGTAGAGAAGATAGATATAATTCTTTAGCATATTTTAAAAATCACTTTGCATCTCCTCTTACAAAATTTCCTCTCAGTATAAATGAAAAGAAAGATCTCCATTTTCTCTATGCCTCATCATTGATGCAGCCTACAGGCCCATGGAACAATATTGGAATAAATGTACATATTTGTCAATTTTAATAATTTACCATCATACGACATTAAATATCTGGTTTTGACCTGTCTGTAAATCAGGACAAATTTTTTCCTTGTCTCTCACAGTTCCACCTTCTTTTTTTTCCGTCAAAAACAATGGATTTGGGTTGACTTAAAAATTTAAGTAAAAACTTTGTTACAGTTGTTGAATAATGATAAACTATTGAAGTGTGTACTGCATCATGGAAAATGGTCTTATATAGAGAAAAAATAATATTTAACTTTTAGAAAACTTCAATACTGAAAATAGTATAATAGCATCTGGAGTTTCTCTACTTTTATGTACACTATATGGCCTTTAATAGAAAATGGTTTCAGTGCATATATAGACTAACAGATTGAACTGTGGGAATAAAACTCAATACTGAAAGCAGAGATATCTTATAGGTTAACCAAGTATTATGATTGGCATATAAATACTTTAGAATACATATAGTAAGTATATTTTATTTAATTTATTTTTTTGGTAAGTATATTTTAAAGTAGAGGAAAAAGATATAGAAAGCTTAATAAAACAAATAATTTCTCCAAAAATAAGAATGTATGAAAACTAGAAGTAGAAATTTTGAAGATAAAAAACATAACTAAAACAAATAACTACATAACAGCTCTTTAAATCCAGGAAATAAGAAAACTAATGAATTGGAAGACAGGTGAGCATAAAAAAATCCAAACTGAATTCCCAAGAGAAAATTGATTAGAAAATAGAGAAAATGCAAAAAAGATGTGTGGAACACACTAAAAAATGGTCACCATGTGTGTAATTGGAATACAGAAAGGAGCCAGAACAAAAAGCAATAACTGAAGAAATAGTGGTTGAAAATTTTCCAAAACTGACAAAACAGAGCCTCTCATAGATTGGGTGGTGAATCTCAATCAAGGTAAGTAGAAAGAGAATCATACCTTGACCTGTCTTTATAAAAATGTTGGAAATCAAGGATGAGAAGAAAACTTAGAAACAGCAAGGGCACAAGTTAGTAGATGATGGGTGGACACATTATCCTCCAATGATTAAAAAAAAAAAAAGCTGAGAATGAACTTTTCAGTAAAAAGATAAAAATCAGTTGATAATGGAATAATGTCCTTAAAGTGATGGGGAACACAGGGTTATCAAACTTGAATTCTATACTTAGAGTTAACTTGATTCCAAAATAAATTTAAAACAGAGGAATTTTCAGAAAAAACTATGGAATATTTCACCAATATTTAGTTGATCTGAACTAAAATAAATGCTAAAAGGTATTAAAATGACTTCTGATGAAAAGGATTAGGAAGTGATGAATGAAGAGTGATTGAGATGATAAAGAAGTAATGATTGTTCAAAACAATAATAATATCCATGAGATTTAAAAATTTATAGCAACGTTACACAAAGGATGGGAGTGTGACAAGTGGAGTTCAATTTTTCTAAGGCTTAAGAACTATTAGTGATGGGCCAGTGAGGTGGTGCATCCCTGCAAACCCAGCTACCCCAACTCACTGCATGTTGCTTAAATACTGATGTGAGGGTCAAAGTAGGGCTCATTGAGGAGTGTTATGTGAGCAAAGATGGTTGAATTGATTAAAAAATTCAGGCAGATGACTATTTGGATAGAAAGAACATCTAGAGCAGGGAACTCAAGGAAGGGGTATGCCCAGCATGGTCAAGGAACAGGGAAGAGGCCAGTAGGAAACTAGTGATAGAGATGATCACAGAAGTAAGAGTCAGATAAAAAAAAGCCTTATTGGTCATTGTAGAATTTGGGCTGTGGGAAATTTTAGTAGACAAATGAATCTATGCAATTTCTAATTTAAAATTATCATTCTGGGCTGCTGTGTTCAAAAGTGGAAGCAAGGAGACATATTAAGAAACTACTCCATTATCTCTAAAAAGAGTTAGTGATAGATTGGAGCAGGATGGTAGCAATGAGGTGTTGAGAAGTAATTGGAGTTTGGATATAGTTGAATCTCCATTAAACTGGAAGCAGTGGGGTTATTGCTGCTTGCCCTAAGTACAGATAGAAAGTGTTATGAATAACCAATCTGACCAGAAACAAGATAAAATATTTATGAAGTGAAATTCAGGCCACAGTTGACTGAAAGACTGTATTAGTTATTAAAAAAAGTCAGATGTGGAAGGTAAAGCACTGAAGAATCAAGAATAACCCATAAAATGAAAAGCAAAAGTGTCCATAAATGACTAAAGGCTATATAGTATTGCTAGGAATATGCTGAGCATATTCCTCTTTGAAAGTAAGTGTTGGTCTGAAGGTACTACCAATCAAAAAGCAAATATTTTCTAGGGTGTACACATTATGAGTGAAAGAATGTAAGAAAAAAGGGAATAAAGAACATATCACTTTTGCCAAATAAATATTAGCTCCTTCCTTCTTTACTGTATTTTTGTAGCATATTGATTGACTATTTAAGTATGCTTTTTTGAAGATTCATATTGTAGAATAAGTAATCATCATTTTCTTTTGCAAAAAGAAAATGTACAACATACAAATTACTCTTTCTTCCCTCAGTGCACCTGTAACAGAAGAGCACATAATGCTTTCTACTTTTCAGAAGCAGTAATAAATATCTACGTTTTCCTTGTAAAGAGAAGGATCCTTTGGTGTATATCAATTAGTGCATTTGAGAGGAGGAATTCAATGACATCATCAAGATTAATGGTGCTGTGATTTCTAAGACAAGATGTATTTTAACATTTTATTGATTAAATTGCTCTCAGCATCTTGTCAAGGAATGTAAATACCTACTGTAGAATATTCTTTTGCTCTGGTTATACTTTTACATTAATAGATGGTCATATAGTCTCAGGGTTCCCTAGGAAATTTGCTGTATAAAAATGTAATACTCAATTATAAAATATTGGCATTTGCAAAATTTAAAGTCAGATATTATTTTAGGACTCCAAAGAATAACACTGTAAAAGAGAAACAGGGCTGCTGTTTTTTTTATCTTGGTATCCAAGAATTTTTGTGCATTGATATACTCATAGTACACACTTAATATATCTTCGAAATACAGAATGCTTGTCACCTTGTAAGGATGCATTAAGCCTTTCTCCTTTTCCTCTATTTGTTTAAGAAGATCATGAGATATAAGTTTGAAATAAAAAGCATATCTCTATGGAAAATAACCAGTCCTATATTTTATTTTATAAAATTATCAAGACTGGAGCAATGATTATAAAACTTCTCATGTCACTGAGCCTTAAGGGAAAATCCACATAAATAAATAAATATTCTGCATAGATACATTTTATAAGGAATTTTCTGTTAGGTAAAATAGTAAGTAACTTATTAAATGGTGAGAATTTTGATAGACAAAAATAGAACTTTCTTTGTATAGTAAGATTACAATATTTATGATGTAAATTTTACTGTTCTAAGAATGAGATAATTTACTGGGCTATCTCCATTCTGACAACTATGATTAAAAATCCAAGCAGTTTATTTCTTTAGAAAATAAGTCCAAAATAAAGAAATACTTGTAAAAATTGTTTTTTAAATTAATGTTAAATACTCTTTAGTGTACAGTATAGAGAAAACTTCTAAAAATGTAGATTATAAAAAATTTCTTATTTGAAATCAAGTCTAGAAGAGTGGAACATACTCTTTTATGAAAAATCTGGAACATAAGGGTCATTTTGAAACAGAATAGTAGCTTTGATTTTCAAAACATGTACAGAGCTTCAGAGGAAGTTTTTTTTGGACAGAATAATCCACCTATATCCTAATTTTCTCTTTTCCAAGGTAGTAATCCCCCACCAAGTACTCTTGTAGTCCAGGTATTGGCCAGATTATGCTATCCCTAACATAATCTAAAAAACAAAACTACCAAAATCCTAACATATGATATGTTGCAAGGTTTTTACAGGCCACCCTGGCTAAAAGTAGACTGACAGTCCTCTTTGAGTGATCACTGCTTTTTTCTTGATGATGTCTCAAGTTTCACTTTATTCCTTCTGACACTTGAACAAAATTTCTGAGATACTGAAGTTCTAATCTATGGACATGACATGTGCTGGTCCCCGACTTCTCTAGTCCCTTCTTAACTGCTGGCACTGCTCACTGACTTGAATATGGTCCTCCCAATTCCTCCTTCCTGAGGTATCGTAGGATTCCTCTGTGTCCACGAATCCATGCTGCAGCCAATTAATAAACTTTAAACATAACTTGGTTTGATTATAATGTGCTCTTTACAGTTCTTATGATATTTGTTAACAATTTTAGTGTTGCATCAAATGGAAATACATTGCAAAACTCACATTTGACTTTTCTAGGAAATGAACTCAAGAAGCTCAGACCTTTTAACTTTAGATGTTTCCATAAACATATCATGACAATCCTTGAGAATATAAATCTCGATAACTCTGACAGGAATTATAATTCCTAATGAAATGTTTAGATGATGGTGCATATAAGACATCTGGGATGAAGTTTTTAGGAAGCACTGGAGAATGTAAAGTGACTCAGAAATGTTGAAGTAGATTAATGTTTAACTTTTCTGAGAGGAGAAAATACGTATATTCTCAGATGTAAGTCTAATATATTTGTCAGAATTTTCTAGAAGAATATAATCAATTATGAGAGGGGACTTATTAGGTACTTGTACAAGAGCAGAAGCAGGAGAGACCACAATTGCTATGTGGGTGCTAGAGATTTGAAGGATCTGGGAGCTACTCATTCCAAGAAACTGAAAGTCACAGAACAAGTGGGATCAAGGGTGAAGCACTAGTCTGAGTCTGAAGGCTGGAAGCTCCCTAATGAGTGACTGGTGTAAGTCTGCATTGAAAGGCTGAAGAAACTGGAGGGTTATGTCAGTAGGTAATTGCAGTAGCAAACATGGATCTGCTCAAGCAGAGCAGAGCTTTCAAAAAGCTGACACCAACTTTCTTCTTTCTATTTCATCTAGGCTGTAAGTTTACTGTTTAGTAGGGCTTCCTCACTTAGTTTGCAGGTCTGCATGTCAGTCCTCTGTAAATGAAACCCCATAGATACACCAGAAGTGTGCTGTACTAATCTGCTAGCTGCTTCCTAACTCAGTTAAGTTGACATGACCCACTACCCACATCAGGGGAACTTGATGTGGATTCTCATGAGTGTGGGGCTGGGGTTGCTAACTATTTAGTAAATTTTGGGATATCTACCTCAAAAGACTGGATTAAATAAAAGGATGGCTTAATAAACCAGTTGGTTGGTGACGAAAACTAGGGACAAGTCAAACCTGTTGTAGAAACAAGCTTGCTTTGGTGTGGCATGTCCGTGTTTCACTCCAGCTCCTCCAGCCTCCCTTTGAAGACTGTCACTTTCATCAGCTCTCTGGGCAATGGGAGGGGCTGAGCAGCAGACATAGCAAGGGAGAACCTGCAGTCCTGTCAGGGTGGCCATTCTCTACTTCTGTCCTATAGGTGATAGAGTTGATTTTCAGATATCAGTAAAAACAAGGGGAATTCCAAATAAACTTTTAAAAACTTTGGAATATCTGAGCATAATATGGGCAATATTATTTGAGCCACAGTCATTCATTTTATCAAGTACAAGATAAACAAATGAAGAAGACACGCTGAAAGTGTTAATGGATGAATGTATTTTATTAGATACTTCTCACCATAAGTTTGCCTCCATTTTTTTTGAAATTTGTGCTGTGTGTTGTGAGTTTTCTAACCAGTTCTTCTACAAAGGGCAGGTTAAAGCCAAGAGTTAGTTTCTCTGATGACCCTGTATGGTACTAAGCACAAAAATCAAATAGAAAAAATGGTTTACAGAATGAAATAAAATTTAAAGTGCTTATTTTGAGCCTCTAGTCTTGGTCATTGTAATTCAGCCTATAATGTACTTACAAGTCAAACTAACTCTCTTCAGTCCCCTGTCTCTCTGTTGACACATTTCTTTTTATCTTTCTTTCCACTGTAGTCATTTACTATCTATTGTTCCATAGTTTTCTTTATACATAGGGTTTGTTATTTTAAGATTAATTCTCCCATAAGTCTTTCCTCCAGGCAAAAAATATTGTGGAAAGGAGTGTAAACTACTGACAATAAAAGTTGTATAAGTGTGAAAGGCTTAAAGAGAATGACATTTTCTATATTCCATCAGGGGAAGTTTTAACTATATTTGATATTAAGGTGCTGAAAAACACATTTCTCCCAGTTCTGTGACTTCTCAAACCAAGGGACTTGTTCTGACCTAATGGGCAGTTTACAGTCCCTACATAGAAACTTGATAGGCATGGAGAAATGCTGAGAAAAGCAAAATACAATAATAACAGTAAACATTCATATAAAAATATTCTAGTATGTTTTCTGTGTGTCAGTCACTCTTCTATTTCTAGAGAGAGAATATTGAGCTATGGCTCTTAGATACAGTTTAGAGGCATATGGGAAAATAGGTATTATTTAAATATCATTTTACAGGTGCTATTATAGGCTCTCATGGCTGTGTAATAGAAAGTTCTAACCTGAGTAGGAACATAGGTGAGGGGAGTATTCTGAAGTAAATTGCAGTAGGGTTGGTATAATCTAGATCCGAAACAGCACTTTCTGAGCTCTTAGTAAATTCTCAACAAAATTAAATTATAAGTATTTTGTATGTATTTTATAATTTCATTTTTTCAAAATTCTAGAGTGCTGACTAATGTCACCTTTTTGTTGGTGGAACAAAATACTTGACATCAACAAGTTAAAGAAAGAGTGGTTTATTTCACTGGTACTTTTAGAGAGTTTAGTCCATGGTTGGCTCCAAAGCAGAAATTACATGAAGATGGGCATGGTGGAGGAAAGATGCTCAACCTATGGCAGCTAGGAGGCAGAGAGAAAAGGTCCCAGGACAAGAATATGATCTTCTGGGTCATGCTCCCCAGTGACCCACCTCATTCAAATAAGGCCCACCTCCCAGTTTAGCTATGAACTCATCACTGTATTATCCACTGGTCAGTTTAGCGACCCCAGGATCCAGTTACCTTCCAAAATGTCCTCCTCTGAACATATGAAACTCCTGGAGAACATTTCAAATCTTAAGCATAGCTAGTAGAAGCCAGCAAAATTTGCAGTGAGAAAATTGACACTTGCAGAAATTAAGTAATTTACCCCAAATCACAGAACCCATTCAGGACAAATTTAGATTATGAGTTTAAATTGACTTACTTCAGTGCCTTTAACCACTTTTTTTTAAACCTGCTCATGTTGAAGGAATTGTGTTTAATAAATCTTGAAAATATAGTTGGTTCTTTTTTTCTTCATAGCAGTTCTGGTGGGTATTTTATTATAACTGCTGTCTCATATATAAGACTCACAGGCTTGTGGCATAATGTGAATAAAATACTTTTAAAAGATAAAATGTATCTCACGCTAGAGAAACTATTCGGTATTTACACACGTTGTCCTAATTATTTCACTTAAGAGTATGTCCTCAATATGCATCCAATTAGCTATAATTCTCTCTAGCTTGTCATTCTTTATGGCTGAGTAATACTCCATAAAAAACCACATCTTCTTTATCCAGTTTTCAGTTGAAACTGAAAGTGTAAATAAGGATAGAAATGATTAAAATGAATAACTGATAATTTGAAATAGGAAGTAAAGGTCCAAAGTGGTAGGGGAAGTGGGAGGGGAAGGGGAAAAGAAAGAAGGGAAAGGAAAAATTATGAGAAAAGAAAAAAATGGAAACAAAGTCTATGTAAATAGGGAAGGGTGGAGGAGGTGAAGGGCACACAGGTAATGGGGAAAAAATAAGAACCAAGATACATCATGTACAGGTACAAGCACCCAATGATAAATGTAAATGTATTGTATACCTAAAATGTACCAATAAAAGAATTTAAGCAAAAAAAAAAAAAGACAAAATCTAAGTCTTTGATTCAGCAAAATAAATGCCTCTCCAAAGTTACTATCTTGGAGAACACAACTCAACCCAGGCGAATGAAAATAGATTAAAATAGATTAAACTACAAATTCAAGTTCTATTGTTTTCATACTGGTCATCTATACCTGACCAAAGGGGAATTCTGCTTGTATCAAATCAATCCCTGTGGTGATGTTCAAAGCACCTGGCATTTTAGTTAACAATGAAAGTAAAGATTAGTATGATAGAAAAAGACAAGCTATTTTCACACAATTATATATGCAAAGGAGCTAGTTTTAACATCTACTTAAATTAGTCTTTTGGTATATTCAGTCTATGAACTTATGTTTTCTGCAGATTTAACACATTTTTCCATTGTATCAGATCTTATATTCTGGCTTACACTATGTATTTCCTTTGATTTTGATATTTTGCTTCAAGTTTTGCTCCTTTTAACTGATTTAATTATTAGAATACTGTAAAAATTCTGCTTACAGCATTTGGCAAGAATTTCTATAGGGAATCCTAGAGGCCTGACTGTATCATTGAGGATTCCTGTGGTATTAGGAGACAAACAAATAAATAAAAACCCAGATGTACATGGTTTAAATAAAAAAGAATTAACATAATCCATAAACAGAAACTGTTACAGTAGAATAGATTAAGGAGTTGTATTATTTAGGATTCTCTAGAGGAACAGAATCCATAAAAAGCATGAATAATTGTGCAAAGAGATTTATTAGGTAGGCTTACAGGATCAGAGGTGGGAGAATGCACATGATCATCTGCGAATCCAGCTCAGTTCAAGAAGATGGAAGCTGCAGACCAAGAGAGATCAAGGATGCAGCAGAAACCCAAGCTTGAAGACCTGGAAGCTCCCTAAGAGATCATCTACTCTATGTCCCATAGGGTTTGACTCTATCTCTAGAGGGCTGTTTTTTAGGGTCTTGGAAAATCTGGTTTCTGGATGTGTTTGCTCAAAAGGAGCCAATGTGGGGGGTCAATTAGTAGGCAGAACAGAGGAACCAGGGCATTTCTCTTTTTCCTCCTCTCTTTTACATGTCTTATGTGTGGGCAGTGAGTACAGGTTCTGCAGATAATGGGGTGCTGAAATCTGAATTCATATTAAAATTTATATTGAAATTCTATCTTCCAAGATTGGTGATGGAAGTAGTAAATGGGTCCTGATGGAGGCTACTCCACCATGGGAGCAGAGGCCTAATAAAAGGCATTAGCACCAATGTAAAAGGGGCCCAGAAAGACTCTATTCTATTTTTTAAAAATTAATTTTATTGGTACATTTAAGGTTCTTTTTACCATGTGAAGCAATTGCTCTCTGGGAAATTGGCCATTAACAGGCACTGAATCTGTCAGTGCCCTGAGCTTGGACTTCCTAGTTTCTTGCTATGAAAAATAAATATTCAGTTGATCTATGGAATTCTGATATAGCAGCTCAAACAGATTATCTTCTTGTTTTCTTTTGCCTTTCCAGGACAGGTGTGGGTTGTGACTTGGAAATTTTCAACTCTTTCATTACTTATGTGAAAAATTCCCTGCACTGAATTTTCTTTGTTTTAAATGGTTGTGGTGTTTGTATTTTACTAGTTATATCCCAAATGAGGCTCCTGCCTCCTTTCAGAGCAATTACTAGCAAAGAATAGGGTATCTGAGAACAGCTGAAGCCGCTCAGAGTTGACCTTGAAGATGTAGAACTACAGATTTTCTGTGGTCATAGATGACCTCACAAGATTGTGCTTCTGTTTACAAGGAAGGAAATCTATAGATTGTGCCTTATATATTACTGAGTCACTCTTCTATTTTCCTTCTAAGATTCTGCATCTAAAATGAGTGTGTTGGGGGGAGGGAAGCTCTTATATACTCTTGACAGAAAATTAGAATAAAGGTACACAGGAATAATTGTTACAAAGGTGATTAAAAAGAATTCAAAAATTTGCCTTTGGTTTCTGCATTAGTCTTCTTGGGCTACCATACCAAAATACTGTAGACCAAGGGCTTTAAGCAATGGAAATTTATTTTCTCATAATTCTAAATGCTAAAAGTCCAAGTTCATGATTTCAGGGGATTCCGTTACTAATAAAATCTGTCTTTCTGCTTGCATGTGGCTGTTTTCTCTCTGTGTTCCCACAGTGCCTTTTCTCAGGGCGTGTGTGTAGAGAAAAAAGATGAGAATAAACTCTATGGTATTTCTTCTTATAAGAACATTAATCCTAGTGGGCTATAGTCCTAACATTATTACCTCACTAATATTAAATACCTTCTTCTAGGCCTTATATACAAATGCAGTCACTTGGGAAGTTAAGGTTTCAAGAGTTGAATTTTGAGGGGACATCATTCAGTCTATAGCAGCTCTAGATTGGTTTTTGTTATGTGTGATGATGTTAGACATTTTTTGTTAACCACATTGCATGTCAGTTTTCTGTCCTGTAAAGTAGGTATGCTGATGATTGGTGTTGGAGCAAAAGAAGTAACATAGGGAAAAATTGGCTTGCTGATATGGCTTACTTAATCTTATATACTGTGTCTTTTAAAAAAAAGACAGCTCATTTTATTTGGCTTAGTTCTAGGTATTGAAGATTATACTACCAGTGTACTTTTTCATCTTTCCTTCCTTTTCTTGGTTATATTATTTTTACTCTTGACTTATGAATTAGGATTTGAAATGAAGATACTGAACACCTCTCCAGAATGAAGTTGGGGAGAGAAGACAGGGCTTTTTCTTTTACTGACTAAAAAATACAGAGTTTTGAGAGGTTTAAATTTCACATTAATTAGTGTGAAGAGTTAACCACTATTTCTTATATGTTGTAAATATTATTCTAAATCCTTATTCTGTATCCTAGACTAAAGGTATCAGATAAAAAATAGAAGCTTAGAAACACTGTTTGTTTTATTTTTGGTATAAGTTAAAGTCGATTAACAAGAGGACTAGCCATTTGCATAATTGGACCAAGCCAGAAATAGAGGCTAGACACTGAAATAAAAGCTTAGTGTTCAGAAAACAGCAGAATTTGATTGAAGGAATAGAGCATGTGTGAGCAGTTGAAAATTAGATTGTGTTCGTCAGAAGCTGTGGCTGAAAATTTACCAAGAAGATAGAGATTGAGAATGATGGAAAAATGTCAAGTTTCAGAAGGCACAAAAGATAAACTAGGCACCATCCTTTCAGCTTTACATTTCTATTATTTCAGCCCCAGGGAGAATGTGACTTAAGGTTCTGTGTGCTAGAGTGAGTGGCGTTTGAGAATGTTCCTGAGGAGATGTGCCAGAGAGGATCAGGCAATAAAAGGCATATTCATCACTCTGATCTAGAAATAGAGCTTGCATTTGGAACTCAGATAAAGAATGAAAATATTCCCTACCATTTGAGCAAAAGGCCTTGTGAAAGAAATTCATGAATGAAACAGAAGAAGTTATAAACATGCTTAAAGTTGATTAAAAAGAGCAATTGTACTAGGCTACTGATGTTGATATTTATTCTCTATCATTCTGCATATGCTACTAAAAAAGTACAATGTATTTTTGGCTAGAGTTTGACAAAGAACATATAGCAAAAGGGGATTGAGACTTATTCTCTTCCAAACTAGAACAAAAACTCCACAGTGGATATATTATTGTCTTCCAAACCAAAACCAAAACTTCACAGTGGATATATTTGGTCTCTTTTAAAGATGAGAAAATTAACACTTAGACAACTTATAGTGCTCTCCCAAAATAACTTGATACAAACTTTGTAGGAAAAGAACTTAATTCTGCATTTTAGGGTGGTCATCATTGCTTTTCCTACTGGCAAAAGAACATCATAAACAACACAATGAGCCTTTGCAGTCAGACACAAATACTGTGTGCACATGGATAGTAGTACATATTTCTGTTGTACTAGCCCACTGATAATGGGACAATATATTTCTTGACAAACAACATAAAAATGAAGAAAGGAGAACTCTGTCTTAGTGGTGTTGACCATGTATCTCTCTCTCTCTATATCTCTATCTATCTATCTATGTATATATCTATGATAACAATATAGAATGGACTATGATAACATAAACATTTTTATTTTGGAGTAGATTCAAAATTTTCAAATCATAAATTCCCAAAGTACAAGCAAAACTTAGTTACTTAGGTTTAGATTTCATCAAACTCTCCTTCCGTCTGATGCCAGAAAACTCACTTAGAGAAGCAGTGTGTAAGAAACATTCCTGTTAGTCTTCCCTGAGACTCTGGTAGGTATTCTAGTTCATCTGGCCCTTGAATGTGGTCATCTCTTTTGGCTAAGCTGAGGCCTCTGTCTTTCCCAAGTTTTTGGTCTGCATAGTCAGTGATACTTTTCTTTGTGGCAAGGCCACTAGATAGGTCCCACTTTCTCTTCCATTTCTCTCTCTTTTCCTCTCATCTTTCTTAAGGAACAGGGAAAGAAGTTGTTTGCCCTTTCTTGGCTCCCGGAGCTGTGAGAACACTCAGGTTGGCAGCCACAGGCCCTCTCTCTGATCAATTATCATTTATTTCTCTTGTCCCCACCCAGCTCTCATACTGTGGGAAATAATCAAGGAATTTCAGCAAAACCACCAACTGCTGTCTTCTACTTTCAATTTTTCAAATTTAAATGGGTTTTTTCTTACTGCCAACCCTAGTTATTAATCTTGGGAAGTAGAGGGCAAGGCACAGGGTGCTTTTGCAAAATTTTTATCTAATCTGCAGCATGGGTCAGTTAGTTCAGGATAGGAAAACACTGGTTAATCATTTAAAAATTCCCCAAAGCCCACAATTTTGTGCCTTTGTTTAAAGGCTGCAGAATAGCTGTTCCCTTTGGGAAAAGCCAGCTTTGTGTGTGGTACCTGAATATAAGAGAATTGCTTGGATAGAAACAGAGTTTCATCTCACTGCAATTATTTTAATTTCATTTTGAACAACATCTCTACTACTTGGTCTATATTTCAAAGTTCTTCTGATCTACACATTTCTGAGTAAGTTGATTTCTTCCTTTGTCAGCCACAGATAACCTAAGATAATGAGTAATTGGGCACTGATTTACAACTTTGGGACTTTAAATGAACTTTGCCCAATGACTACCTCCAATCAAATAATCTGGAATATTTGTTAAAAGTTATGATGTAAGCCTAACCTAGATTTATTGAGTAATAATCTCTGCAGCTCAGACTAGGCATCTACATCTCAACAACTCTCTCTGAGGGATACTTATGTTAGTCTTTTTTTCAGAAATTTTGATGCAAGGTTAGATTAAGCTAAATTTTTCACTTGTAAGAACAGTTCAAACAGAAACATATAATTGAAGATATTTTCTTAAAAAATAAAAATGTGTCTAATATGTATTCATATAATCAGAAAGCCTTAATGATTTTATTTGTGTTCAATAGATTTCTAAAGATAACTGTGTTACATTTAATGGACCTTAATTTAATTGAAAAATCTCTTACACTTGAGCCACTTTGATGATACTTAAAAAGATCAAATCCTGATTGTTATAGTAATTACACAATAAAATCAAGACATACTTTGGAGAAAAAGATTATTTTTATGTTGTGGAAGGATCATCTTAAACACATATACACAAGTTCATGCATGTGTGTAGAAACACACACACACACACATGCACACGACCTAAAATATTCATCTCCTCCCATTCCATAAGAAGGATACCATGAAGATTCAAACATTTATTTTGTGGTATAATTCCACGCTTTCATCACTGACAATTGCAATACATTGTATTAATTTTCCACACCTGCCGCAACTGCTGCAAACTTGGTGACTTAAAACACAGAATTTTATTATTTCAGAGTTATGGAGTGCAGAAGTCCAAATCAAGGTGTTTACAAGGCTGCACTCTGTCCAAAAGCCCTGGAAGTCAGTTCTTCCTCATCTCTTTTGGTTTCTGCCAGCTCTCCACTTTACCTGGTTTGTGGCTGCATGAACCTCATCTCTGCTTATATTTTCATATCCCTCGTTGGCGTCTTCTCTGCTGTTTCCTGGAGAGACCACAATAATTAGGTTGAAACCTTGCTCTGATAATCCAGGAAGATAACGTCTTGAGATCCTTAAATCACATGTCTATAAAGACAATTTCATTTTTTTTTTTCCCTTGGTACCAGGGAACTTGGGACCTTGCACTTGTGAGGCAGGCATGGTGCCAGTAAGCTGAATCCCTGGCCCCTGTAAAGATAAATTCTTGTTCACAGATTCCCAGGGTTATGATGTAAACATGTCATCTAGGACCCACTATTCTATCTAACACACACACACACACACACACACACACATACTGTATTTGTAAATTTTCCTAGAATAACTATAAAATATTTCCATGATCATCCCCATCATTTGTGGCAGTGATCAAAGAAGAATTAATGCCCCAAAGAAGTGAACATGTAGTAGAAAAAAGAATGACTTGATCATCTTGTCCATAACTACAGGAACTGCCTTTAATTTTTCCCTAAACCACTTTCAAAACTTAATGTCAGAGGGATGAGAATCAATCAAAAAAATTAGAATGTAGAGTAAACTTAACTTTGAGCCTGAGGGAATAAATTCTGTTCAGTTCATGGAGATCCTGACTCATATATATAAGTGAATTGTTGGACTTCTTGCATAATGGAGGCATCACTAATAACTGCTCATCTGCCAGCCTGTAAGACCCTTCCAGTACTGCATTCACAGATTGCTGGTCACATCATTAATCTCAATAATTTCTCAGCATTAAAAAAAGATGAAAAGAAAAGGAAAACTAATTAATTTAAAACATAGATGGTATATCCTTTTCAGTAGAATTTAATTTAAAATAAGTGTAAAATTGCCTGCAAGTAAAATGTTAGCGCAGGAGGAAATGGGAAAAAATGTGGAAGAAAGGTCGTTGAAGACCTTGACTATTCACTGATGTCTCTGGCTTTCTTCATACTGGAGCAGTTGTCAGTATTTGTTAAAAGATTGATCAACATGGTTTGGTTAACACAACAATTCTAAAATCTCTGTAATAAAGATATTGTTCAGATAAGTATGTAAGTGACAGGAGCTGTAGGTTTTGAACTTACACGGTTCCAAAAGCACTATACTGATTTTATAGAAGACAGTCCATAGTGAGTGTGTGTAGAAAAAATATTTTGGACACTCTAAAAAGCTATATATGTAAAATCATGAAATGAGACAAGGAACTCTATTTGCCTTGATTTCTAGATAAAAAAAAAACCTGAATGTTGAAGAAGTGAACTACGTATTTTCTTACTTGCTCTACCTGGTGTATTTGCACTTTAATATCTACATTTTGATAAGTACTTTAGAGGCCACAGTTGAAAAATTCAATTAAAGTTTTAGGGTAGTGTTGTTATGGGAAAAGAAATTAAAAAATGGATTCAAGATAGGCTAGATATTGAAGAAAGGCATGACCTATTTTTGATATCACTTTTAAGAGAAAGGCACACCAGTTTAGAAAGGTTGTTGCCTTTATATGGGAACATAATTCCCAGATAAATCTTAAAGATCTTCAATATCAAATGAAAGTGACATTGTCCATATACTTTCCTGCTTTAGACCAATGCCTTAGAAAAACTGCTTTGCGAAATATGGTATTACATCTTAGGCGTAATATTGAAGTACTTTTAACCACTAAATAGAAAAGTCTGCTGTGTCTCTAAAATGCTTTTCTTAAAGTGGTGTTAGAATTAACACAACAACTTATTTCTAAACTTCTTAGTGTATGGACCTGTTTTTCTTTGGGACATTAGAATCAAAGCATCCTAAATGATGAGGGAGCATATAATTCTGAATCATATTGTGTGACTTATATGAACAAGTTAGGAAATAGGATTGGGGCATTTAAGAAATCATTAATTTTACCTAATGTATTACTTGTTTAATTTGTTACCTTTTTGATAAATCTTCTAACACATTAATCAATTGGCTACTTTCTAATCATTATATATATATTTTTTCCAATTTTTAATAGTGCATCTTTACAGTACCTAAAGATTACATTACTCATGCAGAGTTGGTACATGTACATAACACATTTTATTTCTTTTTTCATCCCTTTCCCCTTTTCTCTTCCCCTCTGCTTCATCTTTTTGTCCCTTTCCCCATTTGAAAAAGATCTAATTTCCTTTTTTCTATCATTTATCTTTTCTTTTTTTCTTTTTTTAATTTTGGTTTTCTCATATAGGAGAAACCAGGCAGTATTTAAACTTGTGCATTTGATTTATTTCACTTAACATGATTGTCTTAGTTTGCATCCATTTTCCTATGAATGACTCATTTATTCTTAATGCAGAGTACTGCTCCATTGTGTATAAATACCACCTTTTCTTCATGCATTTTATCTTTTAAAAACCAAATTTAATAAATCTATACATGATAAATAAATTTATAGATATGCATTAACATGATATTTGATACACTCATTTTCAATTGTTTTTGTTGTAACTTTTCAAAATAAACATGTCATACCTTACAACGAATATTGGCCTTGAATATTTTTAATGTTCTGCCTCTAATTAAAGCTCTTTGTCATAGAGATAGTGCATTGTTACAGCAAAACAGCATGGTTTTCTATCCTTTTGTTATGTATATTAAAACCTGAATGACTTTGAATCATTTTACTAGCTTTGAGTGATCTCAACATAATATTCCAGATGCTTTTAAAATTTAACCTTTTTCAATTTCATAAATATGTTTCTCTAGGCCACTATATATAATCAAATCCTTTCATCTGTAGGAGTTTTTCAGGCATGTTTCTTTCTCAAGAGAAGTATTATGTATTTTGGGCATCAAAACTGCAATAGGACTTGCAAAGGAAGTTTTATAAGTACAATAAGAGGGGAAAGAAAACCTTTTTTTAATTTGGTACCAAGGATCGAACTCAGGTCCTTGCACTTGCGCAACAGACAGCGAAACCACTGAGCTAAATCCCCGGCCTGGAAAACCCTTTTGATAAGCAAATAATAGGAAAACTGTCAACAATATTCTAAGTACCCTGGATTACATGTGATAGTGTTTGGATATTTTTTAAAATTAGGATGAATCAATTGGAAGTGTTTGCTTTAATACTGCTATTTTATATGTTTGAATTTTATTTCCATTCTATTTAGTTACCAGGACTTTTTCAAGATGTTGTTTCCTGAGCAATACCTCATAAGCTCTAAATGATCTTTCTATTCATTAACTAATAATTAAAGTGACACTGAATGCAAAAAGAAGATAAGGCTAGTAATATGGAAGGAAAGGTTTCAGTTTAAAGAAAAATAATGGAGATAGCTTATTGAAGAAAAAATAATATTATGAAGCTCTGTATTTCTTCATACCCTCCATTTTTCTTCATCTCCTTTTTCGTTTTTGTTTTTGAAGCAACAGTGATAGTGATTTCAGAGCAATAAATTGAATTCTGGCTTCTTACGGATACAAAGGGGTATAGATAATTTGATCCTTCTTAGATTTCTCTTTGTTCCTAAAGTCTTGAAAATAAGAAATAAAATGGTAATGGTTGAGGAAGTTATAATTTGAAATTTATAAATGATATCTTCTATATTATTATATATTTAACTGTAGATTGAATTGTCTAATATAGAAGCTATTTGGATTTTTATTTACCAATAGAAAAGGTAAATTGTTTTATTTAAAACTATAGAAAAGATAAATAGTATATTACTATAATATTTCATTTACCTATCTGAGATTACTAATATACAGACAGACTATTTTACCTAAACTCCAATCTTCATATATTCTGCTGTCAATTTTATTTCACTATTATTAGGACTCAAAGACTACCTTAAATCTGCTTCTTACTTCATCTAAGAGTCAGTCTGTATTGGCGTTATATTTAAAAATGTTTTGGGCCGGGGATTTAGCTCAGTGGTTCTGCCGCCTGCCTCACAACCACAAGGTCCCAAGTTCGATCCCCAATACAAAAAATATATATTTGTGCATGAGATGGTCTGTAATAAAAAGGTCCTAGAGTATCTTTGCAGAGTGGCCAATAGAACTTCATGTCAAAAAGATCTTGTACTGAAATAATTGCATGACCATGATTGTGCCTATGAAATCTGCAGAAGAAATCAGCACAACATGTGTAGAGATCTTAAAATAAGAAGAGCAACAGTGGCTTAAAAGTTTGGTCTTTCTGGGAATTTTTTGCTGGCAGGGCTGGGAAAGTTCCAGGAAAGATTAGGTGATACCAAGTTGTTAAATTGTTAAAATCACACCAATATCTTAAGTATTGACTTTGTTTGTCATCACATTTTTGCTTCATTTACAAAACAAATAAGTCCACAATACATTAAAAATACAAATGCTCTGCATCTAATTATGTGTATGTGTGTGTGCTGTGGAGTCATAAATGGGAGAGTTTACTTGAAGAACTGAGATACAATAGATATCACCTACCAAGAAAAGCTAAGCTCTTTTATTGTAATTTTGAAGAACTTGTTATATGATACGCAAATCCCTTTCATTGTGATACAAATGGTTTGAGAGTGGATTTTAGGAAGTTCTGGAAGTGATTTTTCTTTTTTAGGATGTTCTTGTTATCTCTTACATGGAAGAAGGATGGAGCTTAACAGAAATGCACTCCAATAGTAGAACTTGTAAAGCTTTCTGTGTATCATCAGGAGCTGAGGGGTTGCAATGAATTAGTGCATGGTTCCTGACTGAGAAGCATGCAAAGTAAGAGAAAAGGCTGGATAGCATCCCCGTATAATGAGACTAAAATGAAAGTGACTGCTTTGGGATCATCTTATTTTTCCAGAATTGGTCAGAAAAAAGGATGCAGTGGTGTTGCTTGTGCTTAAATGTGTGCTACACATAAGGTACATGGTAGGAGTCATAAGTCATTTTCAGTATATCCAGTTAAATGGCCCATGAAAACACAACAGATAAAAAATGGAAGCATATCATTAGATGTTGCAGATCTGCAGAAAAAAAATTTTAAAAACCAACAGATGTACTGTTGAAGAAAACTTCAAGTAAAGAACTTCCAGTAATGGATCAGAGCTTCAAAGAATCCATGAAAATGTATAGGAAGTCTGCCAGCTTGAGCGAACACAAAGCTATTCCAGGGAAGTAAAAATTTTCTTATTCCTAACCATCTTCCTCTGCTCCAACTCTGAATGGGACAAAAAGATAAGACAGTAAGTGTGGGAAAGGTGTGGGAAATGAGTGGGAAAGAAGAATCGACTATACCCTGTCTCATCATAGTGGTATTCTGGTGAAAACACACTCTTGCAAGAGAGTAATTTCCAGGAGAGTAATTGTATCTGATTAAGATCAGAAGCTTTATTATTGTCTTGGACTGCTTACTGATTTCTGAACTTATTCTGGGTTTAGTGATTTTAAAATATAGTATTAGGAGTTATCTAAAAAGTTTTAAACCTATCTGTTTTCATGCAGGGACAGAAAGTACTAAATCTAATGTATAAATTTAAAGAAAGCACTGAAGAAAAGATTGAAATGTTTTCATATTACTTACATCCTACAATACTTAGTAATTTTTATTTTTTTCTTTTCAGTTTTTACTTGATTAAATGTTTGCAGCACATAATGATTCCATCCCTTGCATTTTTACCTTTTAACTGTTTATTTGAAAGAAATTTTACAGAGAGCTGCAAGAATAGGACAAAGAATTTCCATCCAGATTCCTAAATACTAATTTAACACCTTAGTCTACTCTGCCCCCAAATGTACACATATATGCATGTGTGAGCACATATGCACAATATTTTTCTGAACATTTGGTACTAGGTTGCGGAAACGATGCTCTTTACTTGTTTGTATGTATTTCCTAAAATAAGGACCTTCTCTTATATAACCTCAGTATACTGTACTTACAAAATTCAGATGTTAACATTCATAAAGTGTATTACCCAATCTAGAGATCTTATTTAGATTTTGTCCATTGTCCCAATAATGACTTTCATAGCAAAAAAAACCCAGCCAGATCATGCATTGCATTTAATGGTGTCATCTTTTCAATGTCATAAGTAGGGGGAAAATTGTTTATACATTTTTTATGTTTAGTGGTGTTTATATTTTTCATGAAAATAGGCAGGATATTTCATAAAAATCACTGAATTTTGCTATGTAAATATTATTTCACGATTAAATTCAGATTATAGATTTTAAGCAAAATTGCCATTGAATGACATTGAATAATAGCTTAAGGAGAGATACTTTGAAACTATAAAAATATCCTCCTCTTCCTTGAATTTTTTTCCTACAATTTCGGCTACCTTTGTGAATTCTTTTCTGAATCAAATTTCATTATAATATGTATTTTTATTATTCCTAATTGGTGGGGTTTTTTTTTGCTATAAGGAATCACTTTCTCCAGTCTGCCATTTATGAATTAATATAAATTTGTACTCAAAGATTCTTATTTTATTCATAATATTATTCATATTTGGCTAATAAGACCCTCAAATCCATATGACTTCTGAATTCTTTTGATACTTCCTTAGTTCATAGCACAAGAAGGTATTCCAGGTTTATTTCATACTTTCCTAAACCCAGCCCCGGAATTAGGTATTTCTCCAATGACATTTAGTGGAGAGGGCTTTTTAGAAATCAAGATATGCTACTGGAATGTCATTGCTCTTAAAATTTCTTAATTGACACAACTAGGATATATTTACTTGCATCTGTGTATATCTATAACTTATTTCTATATCATTCCACCCTTCTTAAAAATTCTGGGCTCAGATTAAGACCTCTCATTCCAGTTCAACAAGTTTATTTTACCTGTCCATTTATCCATATTTACCACTTACTTCTTCAGTAGAGAGTAATCTACTTATTATCCACAATTTATTGAAACTTCTAAGACTAGAATACACAAAAATAATTTTGGTTGCTAGTCCATACTACTGTGAAAAATTTGTTTAGAGTCATGTTTCTCTTGAGTAGAGATAATTTAAATACTTATGTTCAAAAGCTGCCAAGGTCGCCTCTTTCCTTCTCTACTGTTTCCCTGAGAGTGGTGATATTAGTAATCCAAATACTGTTTCAGTTTATGTGTTTGTATTTTATAATCTCACTCTTCTAATTTTACTAATCTTTAAATATGAAACTCAAATGGTTCTTGAAGTTAGAACTGTACAGAAATCTGTAATCAGAGTGATGTTATTTGTCATAAATTCCTTCCATTCTTTCTACTCTGTTCCACTCATCCCAAAAGGTAACTGATTTTCTGATTTTTACCCTCTGTTGTTTGTGCCCAAGTGGGTGGATATGTATATTTTCTGATTTTTCAAATTTTCTTATCCAAAACTTTACATACGATACATTTTTTTGCACTTACTTTTTTTACCTAACCATTTATCCAAAAATCATTCTACATGAATTCCTAAGAATTCTTTAATTCTTTCACACATTGGCATTATATTTTGCAGCTGTACCATAATTTGTTTAATCACTTTCCTTTTATTTAGGCAAGCGATTTCCAATATCATGAAACTATAAAGAATGTCTCAATAACAACTTTGTGTTTTGTATTTTCATGTTATTGGATGTATATATTTATGGTATAATCATGGTTTTAACATTATTTAGGTTAAAAATGAATGCTAAAACTATTGAATGGAACAGAATGGCATAAAATAAAATTTACCTTTTTCACCTCCTTCCTCTTTCTTACCCAATATATCTGGTTCTATAAGTGAATTTATTTTAATTGTGTCTGGTTTTACTTTAGTTTTATTATATCTCCAAATAATGTAAACTAAATGAATGAGTAGGATTTGAGGCTACTAATTAATTATATCTCATTACTTCTTTTTACTTAGGAACAATTGAGAAATAGATGTAAGGATCAAAGACTACTATTTCAGTATCAGCTTTACTAACATTAAAGTTGAATTAAATAATATCTTATACTTGTCATTATAATTAAGTTTCCTACCACTTCATTCTCAATATTGATTTTGGAAGAAAGTATCTTAGCTGCTACAGAGAATAAAACCCTTAACCAGAATCATTGTCTTACACATACATGAGGTATACTTAGATTTGCTCTGAATTCTGGAATATTCCACTCATAAATGTCTAAAGCTTCCAGAATAAAATATGAGAAAATGAATTTAAAAGTACTTTTATAATGTCTTTGTTTAGACATATTTAGTAGGTATCCAAATTTATGGAGCAATGAAACAGAGACATCCTATATATTTTTAATGAATTATTCATTGCATATGTAAATAGTGTGTTGTCAATATTACTAATCCAGCTGGTGGTGTAAAGTTATAGATTAAATAGAAAATTATATATAAGTTTATGCAGAAAAAATAAAAATGAAGTAGAAATTTTCTGCTTTAAATATAGGCCCAGTAGTCTCCCTTATTATTAGAATTCATCTTTAAATGTGTAAAGATTTGAATTAAATCAAAATTTTTTTTAAATTTTTGATTCAACCTATGTTTAGCCAAGGAAATGGGCAAAGGAACAGTTACAAGATAAATTTTATGTCTTTGCTTTGTCACAGGCTATTTGTCACTATAATACTTTGAAATCAAAAGAGCTTTGACATCATTCTTCAATAATATATTCCCTTTTGTCATTATCTTGTACATTGTATTTATTTAAAAAATAAACATTTTCTAAAGGATCTATTTTGGAAACATTTAAAATGGGCTTTTGTAGCACTTGGTTGTATGTTAGGAAGAGCTTCTTAAATTAAAAAATAATGATTCCTTACATGATTTTGCAAGTGATACTGTTTTTTTTTTTTCTCCTAAATCTCTAAGAAAGAAATCTCTTGTATATCTACAACAATTTGAATCTCTGACAATTTGGAGGCAGAGACATTAACTAACTGGGATAATTAAGAAATTTTTAATTCTATGATTTAAAAAAATGTACAATTCAAATATACACTCAAGGTGAGTGTACCTTTTATAGCATGTAATATTTTCCCATAGTAAACAGAGATTTATTGGAGGTAAGCAGAGTTAACATCTGGAAAAGCAGGTGATGTGTAACATTTAAATACCTTGGTTTCTTCTTCACCATTATTTATGAGAGGAATTTGACATCTTCGGCTCTCAGAGGTTTAATGGAATCCCTTGAACAGCTGCATATGCACATGAAACAAAGCAAGAAGCTGCTTACAGTATATAAGGAATAAAAGAATATATAAAAATCTTTAACAACAAAGATAAACTAAAAAAGAATATTAGAAAAGGGAATTTCTTTCCTGTTAACTTGGAAAAAACTCCTTAAAAAATTAATTTACAGATTTAGTTTCATTTGAAAGTTTACCTATATTATGCCAGGTATGAAAGCTTGTGCTTAGCATGGGTGACCCAGTAGCCACTGTTATTAGGTGGGGCTGACTGAAGGCGACACCCAGAAATAATTAGTGACATTCTAACTTATAGGCTGTAATGTCTTGGCACACTCACAGAATAGTATGTGGTCACTGAAGTACACCATCCCTTAATTCTGAGAGTTTGCTAACAATGCGGGTCATTCTTACTGACTGAAAAAAGGCAAATGTAGGATTGTCCAATGAAAAAAGAGGCTAGGCAATAGTAAAAAACAATCCTCAAATCTTGGCAATATATTACAGAGTATTGTGATAATTCGTCCAAGCCAACAAGGTCTGTCCTATACTGGCTTTAATATGAATTTGATTCTCCACAAGACAAGGGACAAGGTACAAAAGGTAATATGATTTCATCTTATTGAATTTCAAGGTTTTATCTTACAGAATGTTTATCTAAACACTGTAGAAATATGGTTTAGGACTAAGAATTCTGAAGTTAAAGCAAAAATTAGTGACAGGAAAACAAAATGTAAAAGACTTTTCTAAATTAAGTACAAGGGAGTAGCTAAAATCAGTAAGCTTTTTTTGTAGTGACATTTTCTTATTTGTTCTATTAAAGACTTAAATGAGACAGTATCTGTTATGTTCATATAAAAATACTGTAAAGTTAGTGACTAATTTGGTGAATTCGACTTATAAATATAATAATGTAAATTGAAGAAGTATATAGTCAGTAAAATTACTTTTTGGAGAAATGAGGCAGAAAGTGATCAAATATCAAATATTGATCAACAAAGTATTGGAGTTTATAAATAACAGAAAGGTGAAAACCTTGTTCTCAGCATGGATCAGTTAAGTCCTTCCTTGGCAGAAAGTCTTCTGAAAATAATATATCAAAAAGAACTCTAATGAGAAGGAAGGAAACTCAACAAAAAGAAATTTTTCAAGAGGCAGAATGTGTTCATTTCACTAGGTGTTCAATTGTAGGTGATTTACTGGAAGTGTGAAAAACTTGGAAAGCACACAGCAAAGAGGAATAAAAAGAAACAGGAAATGGGTAAATAGGAAAAGGAAATTTTACTTGGAAATAGACGTAATAGTTCTAAGTAAATGGAATTAAATGACTAGAAACTCTAGGAAAGATCAATATGATCTTAAATGTGGCACAGACAACTATGGAATTACTTTTCTTAAAACAGAGAGTCTGTTTTAAGTTTTGGCTTAGATGAGTCAGACTTGATTAAGTTTTCTGTCTGGTTTTATTCAACAGTTGCCAGAGTTAGAAGGTAGAGTTGGATATTGGGTCTGTCTTTTTCAAGTACCCTCGTTAGCAAATTCTGTTTAAAAGGTAAAAGAACAAGCTATAAGCAGAAAGCAGTGAACAATTACAGCAGTGAGAGCTCTCTCTTATTTATTAAAAATCGATATTGAACTTGGAATTGCAGGAATTAAATAGAGCTTTGAGTATAATGTGGTGGGTAAGAAAGATACCATCCCTGTGAAATAGAACTGGATCAATCAGAAATTCTCACAGGAAAACATTCATCCCATGGGGTTAGTACTAACATTCTGAGATAGTTCTTGAGGACTTTTGAGACACTAAGACACTTTTTGGAATGATTATATTATAATAATGTCTCAATTATAGAACATGCTATTGAATTTTCTTTCTCTTGCTATTTTCACTTTAATGGATTGCGCCCAGCATGCTTAAAAGAAAAGTGTTTTTCCCCTGGAGGTTTGGATAGGAGTTTAAACCAAAGAAGAGTGTGATAAGAGTTTTAGAAAATAACATGCACTGCTTGAATTGCAGTCATCCCTGGTTAAAAAGGTATAATCACATATCAGAAAAAGTTTAGGAAGTATCATTGAAACTTTTGGATATTAAATTTCTTAAACTATACTGTACTAAATTATAGAAATTCAATTCAGAGTTTTGCTTCTTAATACATTGGTTTGTGAAAATAATCTTTTCAATTACAGAAACCAAATGATAATAGGAGTGTAGTAGAGTGTTGATGATGATGATGATGATGAATGACATTTATTGAGCTCTTGATCAATTTATTTAATTTTCATAGAAGCTCCTTGACTCATTTATGAACATTTTGATGTTTTAAAAATAATAAGAACTGAAAAGAGATCTATTAAGTGAACTGCCAATGCTCTTGCCACTATTAAATATTGAGACTGGGGTTTCAGCTCACCAGTTGGACTACAGATTCACTAAGCTTTTTCAGTCTTACACAGAAAACACATAAACATACATTATTGAATGACTTTTAAAAAGGTGCTACAATTAATACTTTGGAATTCTTTTGATCAAGGGTTTTGGTACTAGCCCATGGACTGTGACACACAATGAGAATAAAACCTGTGGTATTTCCCACTAATATTCTGTAATAAAAAATGCTTTCTGCAGATGTGATTTACTGCAGATCACTTTATAAAAGTACCTTTAAAATGGTCTATAAAGATCCTAAATTAGTAATATGTTATGTATCAATGCTTTTTATTTACAAGTTTATTATGTGGATGACTTACCTGAAAGTACATACTTGATTTATAAACACAATGATAAATTAAACTATTTTACAAGTGAAGTGATTTTACTTTTGAGTTTCAGAAGATCCTTATCTTGTAATTTTTTTCTTTTACCAGAATGAGTTCATGAAACATTGCACCTTTTAAAACTCCATGACTTGATAAATGCAATACTCACCAGTTAATATTTATTTTTAGAACACCTGTCTTTTTCATGCTGTAAAATGCTTATTATGAAAAGTCAATATGTGTCTGATTCAGCCATAAAATTACTAAATCCATTTCTCAGATGTCAAGAGAAATTGTTAATGAAAACCATGTAGAAGGAAACACAACAGATAGAAAATCATTTCCATAGAAATGAGGAAAAAGAGATTAAGATGGTGGTTGATGAGCAGAGAGAATAGCAGTATTCTCTCTGTTGTTTAATTTTTAAAAAGTTTATTTATGTGACATACACATTTGAAAGCTAATTTTATTTTATTTTTTAAAATTAATTTTATTGATATATTTTAGTTGTACAATATAATGACATTCATCATTGGAAATTCGTACCTTTACATAATATAACTTGGTTCTTATTTTTTCCCCATTCTCCTGCCCTCCCTTCAACCCCTCCATCCCTCCCCGTTTACAAAGACTTTGTTTCATTTTCTCACATTAATTCCATTCCCTTGTTGAAAGGTAATTTTATAATAATATGATGTAATATTTTAATTTGTTAAGATGATTTTGACTAGAAGAGATAAAGTTTTGCTAAAAATTCATTATAGTGAAAAAAGTAGTTAATTTGATATTCCGTAGTTTGAATTTGTTGTCAATATTTATCAAACCCATAATGTGGTAGCTTGTGATATTTTAAAATCTAGAGAGAAACTTAGAAATAAGTAGTAGTTTCTTTTTTATGTTTTACCTAAAGTGTATTATCATCTCAGACATGTGATTTAGGTTCCATCAATAAGAAGAAAATTTGGACTTGGAGTTGGGAAATAAGAGTAGGGAGCTGAGTGTGGGACATGTGATCTGCTGAGTGTGGGACATGTGGTCTTCTGAGTGTAGACATAGTGTTGGGGATGATGGGAGTGGAGAGTCTAAATTCCAAATGCTCCTGGGCGGAGGAGGCAGGCAAGCTCCCACACAGCAGCTCTGTGGATCGGCTGTATTGTCCCTGCATCAGAGAACTCCAGCCTGGTTCGCTGGTAGCTTGAGCCAAGTGATTTCATGTAGGAAATTTTTCTTCCTTATCAGCTAACTAGACTAGGTTTTGTGTTCTACAACAAAAAATGTTGTGTGATACAACAGTTAATTTTTTTCTAGTTTATCCAACAATATGATAGTCTTCTTGTGCAAGAACCTGTTTTAATTGTTTTCCCCCAAATCATTCTTTTTGTAGATATATAAATGTTCTTTAGAGCACTTATGAAACTTGTCTCTACTTTTGTAAAATGAACACAGTGCAGTTGTTACAGGTAGTTACAGGACGCATTGTCAGTGTTAGGAGTTTGTGGGAAGCCACAACATCCGCAGCAGCTTTAGCATTTTTCTAAGGGTCATATAGTTTATCTTTTCTTTTTTTGGTACCAGGGATTGAACTCAGGTCCTCCCGCTTGCTCAGCAGGTGACAAAATCACTGAGCTAAATCCCCGGCTTTAGTTTATCTTGATTAGAGTCTTTAGGCAGAAAACAGAGGCTTGAGATTTTCAAACAATTTCCAAAATAAGAATCTAGGAAATTTTAAAAGAAATTAATTTAAAAAGAAGTTAAAAGCAACTGTGCCTAGATTCTTTTTTGTATCTTTATCATTTATTTATCTGTATTATAAGAGTGCATTATTAAATATGTTATTACTTAGAATTTTTAAGGTTTTCTCTTTACTTAAGACCTTTAATCATTTCATGGGTCACTAGAAACTGAAAAACAGTATCAAGTAATGATTCAGATCACTGGGTCTCACAAATGATGCTGCCTCAACATACAGTATATTGGGAAATGAAATTTATAACTGTTATACCAATACAAATCAAGAATTCTCAATCAGCAGCACCATGCTTATAATGTCATTCCACAGACAATGGCCCCTCTCATTGGTAAAGGGATTCTTATAATCAGGTTTCTTTTTTAAAAATGAAATTTTTATTTTTATAGACACATGTTTCCCATTTGTTCTGCTTGATTCTTATAATACCCTATCTATCTTGCCTGATTACCTCTGCCTAAATTTATGAGCCCTTCTATTTTATAAGGAAAAATATTAACCCAAAGTAATTGTTTATTTACAGAGCTAACAACTGTCACAGCTGACTCTAAGGGCCTTTAGAGATTTTGTTTCATCTCATTTCCATGATTTAATCTTTATAAAGATACTTACAGTCTTTCTCTGTTTTATTGCTGCTGAGTCCTTTAAGAGGATATCTGAAAGAAAAACTCAGATCCAAGCTTCTCACATTTGCTCTTCTTGGTTCTAACTTGTTGAAAATCCAGGCTTTTGAATTAATTTTCCTTTGCCTCTCCAAGTCCCAATACCAGGAGAACAACTTTATAGTTTACCTAATGGAGTTATAATTTATTTCTAAGGCATAGATTAATTGGTTAGTATTAGTTTTTCTCATAACTTAACCTGCTGGCTGGTGATTATTATTCGAAATCCTTCTGAATGAGAGAAACTCATTCTCTCTCTATCCTTCGTTAGCCTTAAGTCCAATCTCTCCTAATTACTGAGAAAGCAGGATCTTTCTGCATGATTTTTCAGTTTCTTGTTCATTTTTTAAAGTAGAATGTTAAAATATTATTAATGCTTGAATATTACATGGTTTCTCTTGTTTGTGAAACACTGTACACACACAAATAAAGAGCAAAATAAAAAGATAAATAAATAGGGAGAATTTCAAATACTTCTCCAAATTACATATTCCATTGTTTAAAAAATATTTCTATATATATATATATATATATACTGATTTGTTTCATTTATGCTACTAGTTTATCTTAGCTCATTGAAAATAAAGTTTGTGTTATTGTCTATTTGATTTTTTGGTAAGAATCTTTTTGGTTTATGTCTTGTATTCTCAATAACTACTTTGAAGATAATAATACACAGTGGAATAACTATTATTGTTGTCTCATTATTTGGTTATGGTTTTTTTCATAAAAACAAAACAAAACAAAAGAATATGATTGTGATGATTGTTCATGAAATTTACACTAGGTACGGAGGTGTACTATGCCAATGAGGAAAGACTTAAAGTGAAAAACATGATTATACATCCTGGTGGAATCAAAGGATTAATGGAAACCTTGTTAGTAATAATGATAACCACACTGGCATTTATTGAACACTTACTATATTCTGGGACTTAACGTTATGTGCTTTAAATGAATTATCCCTTATAGCTTCACTGTAACCATATGAAGTAGACACCACACTAAAATCCTCATTTTGCAAATAAGGAAATTGGACGTGCAGTTGAATTAAGAGTAATGGTAATACTGGCTCTCTCTACTTCACTGGATCAATCACATTGAAAGTTTTTTTATGTATTTGAAACCTCTTATCTGCTATATAGATATATGATTACTTACTACTCCATGAGCAGGGCACTTGAACACCCACAGTACTGAATCTAATTAAGTGGTTAAAGACATAATGGGGAGAAGTCTTCAATATTCTCAAACATAGGGCTGAAAATATTCTGTGGGTTTAGGCGTATGTTTTTAATTCATATGCACAGTAATCTGATCCTTGGACACAGTGTTAGTTGCTTTTCTCATTGCTGAGACAAAATACCTGACACCGAAAGTTAAAGGAGGAAAAGTTTATTTGGCTTATAGTTTGTAGAGGTTCAGTTCATAGTTGGCTGGCTCCAACGCATGGCAGAGGAGCATCACAGAGGAGAAACAGTCCATGCCAAGCAGGCAGATGAGAGCAAGCAAGTGACCTTACCAGCTTTTTTCTGTGCCTTTTATATTCTACCTAGGCTACTGTGATTAGGGTGGTGCCAAACCAATCAGGGGACTGATTCAGTCATCACACATCCTTAATACCAGCATCATACACTCCAGATCCAGCCACCTCTGAAAAAGCCCCACCTATGACTGCATGAGGCTTAGGAGTGGCAACTAGACACAAACCATAGCAAAAACATTTAAGGAAGCACAGTATGTGAATATAGGAAAACTATTAAGATATGATGTCTTAATTTCTAGTAGTACCTTTTTCTTCAAAAGATAATAGATTTCTGTATCCTATTTTATGGACTCTGATGCATAAACTAGCTTTCATCTAAAATTTCCCTAGTTTATGTTAATTTGAGAAATAAGCAGGCATGATCTGTTTCCATATAAATGTCAAATGGTGGAATACATATTTATCAGTGGGTATGGAATGTCTAATATAATTATCAAATTGAAGTAAGCATTCTTTCTAGATAAGGCCATGACAAGAGACAAACTCATCAAATGAGCTCGTGAAATTATATTATGAACTGATAATGAGCTGCTCTACCTGAGCTGTCCTTTGTAACTGTTTAAAATCTGCTCAATTTATAAAAAAAGGCTCAGTGCCCCACATGCAATGAACCTTGCTGATAACTCATTGCCAGAGCAAAAATAATTTAAGTGAAACCTCTTGGAGTCAAAGTCCTAGGACTGCTGGTATCCTAATTGTCACTGAAGAGGAGAGAATGATCAGAGCTGCAGTGTCTTGGTAGTTATTTTCTCCCATCTTTCCTTTTTTGAATTAGTAGACATTGTATAGCAACTAGTTTAGGTAACTTCTCTAAATTATCCATGCAATTGGTAGATTTAAAAACGAGTCTTTAAAATAACTAGATATGGCAGCTACTCTAACCTCTATACATGAGTATTTAAAAGATGATGCTGGGGAAGAGAGAAGACCTTTATTCTGTGATCATGTCTGCCACATTAAATCAGGACAGAAAAGCAGAAAGCATCACTGGATGTGACTAATACATTCCCATGGTAATGAAGGGCAATCAATTATACTTTATTCTTTCCTGCTCTTTCCAATAGATGCTGTCACTTTTAATTGATGTAAGTGATGGAGGCTTTCTGAACTCTGCTGGGGAGTTAGTTCCAGGCTAATGTTTTTTCTCAACCTTGTTTCATCCCAATTGTGCTTAGGAAAGACAGCAATGACTTGATCTTTATTTATGTTACTTCAGGTGAAATAATTTTCATTCATTTTCTCTTATCATAGACATTACTATTCAGAAATTCTATGGTTTTTTTTTCTTATTTCTCTCACATGTTACTACTGAGTTATGTCTGGTAGTCTGGTACCCCACTTGATATATCCCCCTTTAATTTACGAAAAGGAGCATTTGATTTTACTACCCAGAAACTTTAGTTCTTATTTTTAAGATCAAAGAAAAGGAAAGTTTTCCTTGAGGCTATGCTAGAATGCACAGGATTCTTTGCAAAGGCATTTTTTGGTCATGGAATATATGTCTTGGGGCATCCTCTGTGCTCCCTGATAATCCACTTGAGTCCTTTCTAGGCCATATTTTGGGGCCAGAGGAGCCTGACCCACACTTCGTTTCTACCTCTGGCCAGTTTACTCATATCAATTTTTGTTATTTCTCATCTACTTTAGCTTTCTCAATACTACCTTCATTTTTATTCTGACCTTTTCTTATTTCTGATTTCTACTCAGTCTACCTTCTAATCGGCATGTCAGAATCATAATTCAGCCTTTCTCAAAGTCTTTGCTGAAATCTTCACTATAAAATTCGTTGGATACTACTAGTGGCTCCTAATTTGGATTTTTTCACACATAAAGATCAACAAATCTTTAATTGGATTTCAGTAAAAAATAATTATGCTAAAAGATTTATTCAGTTTTAATGTTATGGCTAGATTTGTTTAACTCAAATAGGGGATTGTGATACTATGATTTATAATAATAAATATACATGTTGTCTTAGTTTCTGTTTCTTTTTGTAGAAGTCCTAAAGCCTTTAGAATTTCCAAAATGATGGGTGTCTAATGAGGTTACTGGTGGTTAGAGATCCCGGACACCCTCAGAATAGGGGCTGTTTGCCAGATTTCCAACAAAGTGGTCAGCACTTTGGAGCTTTCAGCCCCATTACCTGACCTCAGATTGGGTGGGGAAGAGATGCTGAATACTAACAGCCAATGATTTATAAATCACATATATGTAGTGAACCTACATAAAATGCAGAAAGTTATATCTTGTATATATGTACAAAGAAATAGGATTTGGAGAGCTTGTGGATTGCTCAACATGTGGAGGCACCTAAACAGTGGCACAGCAGGAGTGGTCGTGGCATCTCCATATCCCTTCCCACATTCCCTGCCCTATGTGCTCCTTCATGTGGCTGTTCATTTACAGTCTTTAAATATTTCATGAAATAAATCAGCAATAGTGAGTCAAGTGTTCCCCTCAGTTCTGTGCATTGCTCTAGCAAATTAATTTAATCTAAGAAAGGGATTGTGGGAAACTCAGTTTATGACCCTTTAGTAAGAAGTAAGCGGCATCTTAAATGGGGGACTATCTTGCCTGGCTGAGAACTTATTCTATGGGATCTGTTGTAACTGCAGGTAGATAGCATCAATTAAACTGTAAGGCAGCCAGTTGGTATTTGCTGAAGAAATGCTTGGTTTGGGAAGGACAAATCCCCACATATTTTAGCCATCAGAAATATTCTATGCAATGGTGTCTCTGTAGTAAGATGAAAGTTTTTTTCCCAGTTTTACTTTTTATTAGTACATCTTACCATACATAATGATTACATTCATTATGGGGAGTTTGAACATACATATAGCACGTCATACTTTTTTTACCCCCTTCCTCTTCCTCCCTCTCCCTTCCATCCATGTCTTGGTCCCCTTCCTATTACACAGAAATTAAATAGTATCACTTTAAATTTATATTCATTCAAAACATCAAAATGTAATCTCAAAATAGATTTAAGAGATGTTAATTTTGGATCAAATGAGATCAACCTGGATTTGGTGGATCCTAAATTTGCTTCAGGTTTTCTAATAAACAGAAACAGAAACATAGACACTGACAGAGATAAGACACCTATGTGAAGTTGGAGGTTTGGAAGCTGCAGGTTTGCTCTCACATGCCAGGGAATACCCAAGATTCTTCACTGAAGACATGAGAAGAAGCATGGTCCTATTAATGCTTCACTTTTGAACTTCCTCATGTGCGATAGGTTAGTTCTCTACCACCAAGCTACATCTTCCAGCCCTGTGATGAGTTATTTTATTTGTCAACCTGACTGGGCTATCAGATGCTCAGATATTTGCTCAAAAATTATTCTAGGTGTTTCTGTGAGGACGTGCTATCATTTGGTTATGAGTTGTCCTCCAAAAGCTTACTGGATTGGACACCTAGTCCCCAGTGTAATGGTATTTAAAGGTTGTGGAATCTTAAAAGATGAGTCTTAGTGGAAGGTGATTACAAAATTGTGGCACCACCAACAGAAAGGATTAATGTCCATCTCACAGGAACGAATTAGGTCTTGTGAAACTAGCCTCATTATTGTGACAGTAGATCATTACAAAGCAAGTTTGTGTTTTCTCAGTTTGCCTTCTTGCTTCCCCTCTCTCCACATGATCTCTCTTGCATGAGCTGTGACTCTCACATCCCCACCATGTGATGAGAGGTCCTCAGAATCCAGAGCTGGTAACTGGTTCTCATAATAATCTGGTGTGTATCTGGAGGAAAACAGCCTAACACAGTAAAGCAATGCTTTTGCAAGCTTGGTCTCAGTTTAAAGATTAGGAAACTCGATGTTTCTTCAGAGAAGATACAATATAAGCCTATCTTCATATAACCAGTGGGTTGTGGAGGTGAAATCACGCAGGTCTGAACCCTTCCAAGGCCCATGCTGTATCCACCTCTTGGCAGTTGGCTTCACAACTACTGAACTAGGATCAGGAGAACCTGAAACCAGTACTAAATTATCTCCCACACATATTAGCTCACAAAATGTTCCCTCACAGTGATGGGTGATCTTTGAGAAGCTGCACATCCTCCCATTTTTATAGCATGCAGCCTGTTTCTCATTCTTGTTCTACACTGCCTATGTTTTTTGCTAGTGTATTTTAATTCAAGAATGAAAGAAGAAACCAACTTATTGTTCATTATGCTTAGGAATTGATATTATTTATTATTCTTAAATTTTAAAACATAATTTCCATTGACTCAATAGTACCAAGTTATTAAAAAATTTCATTACTCAATCTGAACAATTGTGGTAGAACTTATTAATAAAATCTTTTATGAAAATAATCAAGATCATTTCATGTTCAACTGATTATTATGATGTACAGTATACTCTCTTTATTTCTCTTCCTTTGTTCTTAAAATTCCAAATTTTTCAGTCTTGCATGATTGATGCACTTCTGTTTTATTTTTTGTTTTAGTTAATACAACATGTATTTTTTCCCTGAGATGGAAATATTGCTACTTTTCTCCTGTTCTCTCATTCTAACTTAGCATCTTTTTAAAAAGTTGCTCATGTCCTTACCTCATTGTCTATGATTCCATTTTATTTTCTAGTGATAATAAAGTTTAAAATCTAATAACAATTTTATACACTTCCCCCTTCACATATGAAATATCATCAATCTGTTTAACACAGGAAAAAGCAAGATTAATACATGAAAAGGCAGTGATTTGAACTATAGATATGAATTCTGCCTTAATCTTGCACGTATCAGTAAGTCCCCTTTTCAATGTTTATTTAATCTATTTTTAACTGGCTTCTAGAGGAGCTATTTAAGCAGCTATTGGCAAGGTTTTAGTGTGTACTGGCTTTAATTTGTTTTTATAAAGGTGGACTCCAATTCTGCTTAAAAGGATCAAGACTGTCTTCAAACTAAGAATTCCCCTCTTTAGAAGCCATATGTGTGTGTATATATATCTATCTATCTCCTTTTCATCTTTAAAAGTAAAAATGAGCCCCAAAGCCACCTTAAATGTCTCTTTTTGCTAGTATAAACTCACTCTGAGAACTATTCCAGCCTATGAAGCTCTTATTCGCTTCAATTACTGGGCCCCATCCTTTTGGGGGGGAAGTATACTTTCTTGCTGTGCCCTGATCCCACTCTTGGAAATATTCTGTCAGGTCACCTGTTTTTTAAATTCGCTCTTTCATCCTTGTATGAGCTAGCAATGTATGACAAAGGAAAATTGTTCAATAGTTTTGCTTCCTAATATTAACACCTTATTTTTCAAAGAGGTTTCTTACAGACACTTCCATTTCTTATCTGATCTGAAGGATGGAGTATCTCACAGAGCAGCCCTTAAGCACTTGTCAATTAAGTCTGGGCTCTCTCCTATAATGTTTTGGATTTCCTTTTGAAGAAGGATTTCTGTGGCTCAGATCTATTAAATTGCACTCTTTATATTGTCATTTATGCCACAAGCAGTTTGTGACCTCTGGATACATTTTTGAGGTGAATTTTCATAGCATATATGACTTCAATTTTGAATTGTCAGGTTTTTTTTTCCCATGCAAGAAAGAGGGCAGAAAGGGTATTCCATTTTCTAAGAAGAAAGCTGATTATATAACATATAATGGTTTTACAACCACTCAAATTTTATGGAAAATAGAGAAGAACTCATGTAACATTTTTGCAAAAGGCTGCAGAATAGAAAAAGACTATGCAGAAAGAATCATTGAACATAGCACTTACTTCCTAAAATTGTTCTGAACTGCTAAGCCACAAAAAATGCTATGAAATTTATGTATAAGATATTGTGAAAAAGTACTCACTTTCTGTTAGCTGGATGTGGTAATAATAAAGATTCAAAATTTAAAATTCAATAATGATATTATACTCTTCCCCCTTCTTATATGAAAGCAAACTGTTTTAACACAAGGAAAAACAAAATTAATAAATGAAAAGGTAATAAAGTGAAGATTTCTATTTCTGGAAAGATAGAATTGTGTATACTTATTCTTTCTTCTAAATATAACTAAAAATCATTTTGCTGGGCTTCCTGGGGTTGTGATCCTCATTGTCTTTTCCTAGGATATTGTCTAAAACTTTTTGGAGTGCTGGTTTGGTATTCATGAAG
>NW_004624769.1:2107877-2118206 GCF_000247695.1 Heterocephalus glaber
TTTTTTTTTTTTTGGTACTGGGGATCAAACTTGGCACCTTGTGCTTGTGAGGCAGGTGGCGGCACCACTGAGCTAAATCCCCGGCCTGATATTGATGATATTTTTAATGACCACCCCACATGGAAATTAGTAGATTTCCATAGAATATCATTTCAATGTTAAATTATACTGCAAGTCAAACGTTATTTGGGGCTTATCTAGACTCTCTTGGGGACATTTTCAAACTCCTATAACTTTATAAGTCTATTGTGGGGATGTCAGGTAAATGTTTCATTTTCTTTTTATGGTTAATTCTATGAATATATTTGAAAGAGGCTTTTGGAAACTTTGGTTGGGATAGGTAAGCAGACAGGTATGATGTGTAGGCACAAAATAACTTTCATTCTCTTGAATATTTTTGTCATATTTTTATAATATTGTTCAGTTCCCTCAGGCCCTCACTTTTTGGTTCTCAGGATTGAACCTATGGCCTCTTGCTGGTAAGTAAGTCCCGTACTACTGATTTCATCCTCAGTTGAGCCCATTTAAAATGTGAAAGATACTTAATATGTATCAGCCTAGACTAGTCATGATATTACAATTATTAAGGCCAGGTAATGGGTATATGGGTACTTATGTTACCACTCTTAACTTTGTAGATGTTGAAAACTTTCTGTATCCTTTATTCTGTCTCATAGATTCACATTTACTAATAAAAATATACAAACATAAAAAGTAAAACACTTTTCTATACTAAAATTTTAAAGATATATTGGAGAGCTTATTAGCAAGTATTAGAGCACACATGTGTGTGTATGTGTGTGTGTACACAAGTGCCTGTGTGTGTAGGGGAGAGGGGAAACTAGGTAACCTCAGTTGTTTGATTTTTTGGCCCCTATACTTCTATACTTCAGTGATTCTGGATGATGGTAACAAAAGTAACTATTGCAACATGAAGTTTTGCTCCAGCAGGACACTTTGCTTAAAATTTCCCAGTCTCATTATTTCAAACTGTAGCTAATTATTTTGTAAGGAAAGTTTATTGCAGAACAATTCTCTGGCCATTTTTATCTCAAGTGCCTCTTAAGATTATCTCTATGCACTGCAACATCTACCAGGACACAGAAAAATTTTGATGTCTCGTGCAGTATTGTTTCTCTAGCAAATTTTATATTTTAATAGAGAAAACATTCACTAGAAGTCAAGAGATGTGGTTTTAATTAATTTTTAGGCAGAGATAACTGCAAGAAATATGTCACCATGTTTTATATCTCTCTTCAAATTCATGAGGTCTAACCTCCTTACTACCAGTCACATATCTCATATTGATATCTTATTAACCTCTTACCATTCCCCAAAAACCCCACATTTCAAGACTCCCTTAATCTGACTATCTCTCATATAAATTTGCCTCTTTGCTGAGAACACAAGCTTTAGAGTACAAGCCTTCAACCATCTTCCTTCCCTTTTTTTGCCAGTGTTGGTCAGCTTTCATTATGGGGACAAAATTGTAACTTAAAGGAAAAAATACTTACTTTGTCTCACAGTTTCAGAGGTTTCAGTACATGGCCACTGGTTCCCAGGAAGAAATATCTTGCAGAAGGGCATGACAAAGGAAAGCTGCTCAATTCATAACAGCCAGAAAACAGAGAACAGAAAAAAGCCAAACAAGGGGCCAGGGACCAGATAGAGTCACCATAATCATGTCCTTATGACTCACCCATGAACACCCATAAGTGTCCTTTACTAATCTCCTAGGAAGCATATCTTGAGCCAATGAAGTTGACAATCAAGATTAACTTTCACAGTAGTCACACCATTTCTCCCTCCTCCCTCCCTTCCTTCCTTCCCTCCTTCCTTCTTTCTTTTCTTCCTTCCATCCTTCCCTTTTTCCTTTCTTCTTTCCCTTCTTCCTTTTGCCCTTCCCTTCTTCACCATCTTCTAATTCTACTCCTTTTTTCCTCCCCCTCCTCCTCCTCCCTGTTTCTGTCACCCTCCCTCCCTCTGTCCCTCTGTCCCTCTGTCCCTCTTTCTTTTTGTTTCTCTGTGACTTTGCTCTTATTTTCAGAATCTTAAACAATTCATCCACTCAGCAATGTTCTGTAACAAGAACTTACGTGCTGCTTTTGTTCACTGTGCTAATGCTTCACTCGGGCCTGTAGCTATTGCCTGTGCTCAGGTGACTGCTCGACTCTGCACATAGACATGTTAAACATTGAAGGAGTGTCTGTCTAAAACCTGGCAATGCAAGACTGATTAGTTTTAAATTTACATAACCTCTCATGGCCTGCCTCAAGACTGAAGATAGCAAGACAAAAGTAACTAATATATTTTCAAGAATTCAGGAACATCAGGTTTTAAAGGCAAGTCACCTCACAATGGAACCAAGACTGTATCTTAAGTATAAGCAGTGATCTCATGGTAGAAAGTGAGTTGCTTCCTCAAACCAAATGGTTTCCCTGGAGCCAGTAGAATATCACAGAATCACATCTGAGATAAAGACATAATGACCACCGTTTGACCAAGACTGCTTGACATGCAGACTTCTTGGTCTCTGCTTTTGTCCTTGTCCTATATAATCCCGAATCTCCTGGCAGTACCCTGAAATCAGGGCTTAGGATGCTCTTATCCTTGTTTTTTTCCACTGTGGCCATGTTGAGTACATTTCTTTCTTGGTTCACCACTGCTTGTTTCTCTTTAATTGGTTGCACACAGAAGTAATGGAATCTGGTCTTTTGAAGTCACCCCAGAATCAATCCTCTTCTGTTGCTCTCTGGTTAGAGTCCTAGTTTTTATTTTAGTCCCAATCATATCCATGTTTAGTCATATCCTTGTTTCCATAATCATTTCCTCTGTTTCTAAGGTGTCATTGATGACTCAATCATCTCTGATCCTTTAGCACTCAGTTCAGAGGTCTACGACAGTGGAGTCTGGTAAAGTGATTATTTTCATGTGCTTAATTGAATGTAGTCCTCCTTCTACTAAATTATGAGTTCCTCCAGGGAAGGAAACATGTCTTCTCTCATTTGTATCTGTAATTTCAGTGCACAGAACATAGGGTAACAGGCACTTACTAAATTTTAACTAGAATTGAAAGGTTTGTCACTTGAGTCTAAGGAGAAAGTGAAAACATAGTGCCTCCCCCCAGAATAAATCTTTTTGATTTTACTTCTACATTTTAAAGAACATTGATATCATAAATTATCCTTTATTTACATCTTCTGTGGAAAATAGATGTCTTTCTTGAGGGTGAACAGAAAGGGAAACAAAAAATAGTAAAGTGTGCAAGTTTGCTCTCATTAAATTAATAAATGGTAGTGGCAGATATAATAGTCATTTTGGACTCATACCATGCTGCTGGTCTTCTGGCTTGTATATGGGAGACATAGAACACAGATACCCTGATATAGACAAACACACACACACACACACACACACACACTTCACTCCTTGCCTTGCCATTCTGCATTCTTGCTTCTTCCTTTTGTTAACCCCTTTTAGAGCAAGACTAGTTTTGTATTGATATTTCTTTTGCTAAGGAGAAATGTGAAATGGAGATTGGATTTGATTTATTTATCTTCTTAAACTTGTTACTGTCTTAGTTACTTTTCCCTTGTTGCTGAGACAAAATACCTGACACCTAAAGTTAAAGGAGGAACATTTTATTTTGGCTCACAGTTTGTAGAGGTTTCAGTCCATATTTGGCTGGCTCCAAGGGAGGGTGGAAAGCCGGAGGGACATGGGAGAGGAGAAACAGACCATGGCAAAGCAGGGCAGGTAGAAGGCAACATGTAGCAATCAGTAAGCCACAAGTGACAGATAAAAACAGCAGTCTTTCTGTTCCTTATATCCTTATCCAGGCTACCCGGCCGGAGTGGGGTGGCACTCACACCCTTAATCCTAGCATCACACTATGAATCAATCCCAGCATCACATCCTTGATCCCAGTATTACACACTAGATCAAACCACCTCCAAAAAGCTCCACTCATGATGGCATGAGGCTTTGGCAGGACACCTAGATACAAATCACAACATTATCCTAATACTTTACTTTTATTTTACCTATAGGCAAGATTTGGCTATAACAGAAATTAGAATATTTTTCTACTTTATTTGCATAGGCAAAAACTAATGATTTCTGATTTTGTATAAGCCTTATGTCGAAGTATACTTACCATCACCTCTATATTTCTTGGTATAGGGCAGTTGTAGATTTACTCTTTTCCCTCAAAAGTTTCAATAGTTTTGGTGTATGAAATGAACTGACAAAATAAAGATTAACAGAGAAAAATCATTCAAATTTATTCATGTGTATAAGCACAGAAACCATCTGTGAGACTCCAGGAGGAGATGGCTGAGCCTTAAAGAGAGCCAAACAAACACAAGGGTCTTCCATTTCTGTAGGGAAAAAGAAATGGCACAGACTATGGAAAGTGATGAAGGGGTTGAGGTGCACAGCCAGCAAGAATTGTTTTGTTATGGCAGATGAAGCCTATCACCTGTACAAATCTTGGCTGGGCCAGAGTGTTAGACCCCTTATCTATTCCCATAAAAAGATCTTTCCTAGTCAGAAAGGAAGACATCAGACCCATAAGCTTTGCCTGAATTCACTGGTAGATATGCAGAGAGATGTAAATTTCTTTTTACAATAGAACAGCTTTTCAGAGCCATTTCTGTGTCTGGGTAAGTCTTTGATTTCTCTGAATGACCAACCTGAAATATGGCAAAGAAATAGAGTTGGAATGGAATATTTTACTTCCTCACTCTGCTCAAGGCAAGGTGTGGGGCTGGAATAGAAGAGAGAAATATTTTTCTGAAAAGATATCCTCACACTCTAACACTGCATCCTTAAGTAACATTTTACAAATATTTTCTACTACTCTTTCTCAATGTTATTTGATATATCTAATGCTATAAAATTATTTTGATATCCTCACCTCAAGATAGTTTATAACATTTTTCATCTAGCATTTAATAAGCATGTGTCATTCAGTTTTCAAACGACTTTGTCTACTGCATATTGATTCATAAAAATGCTGTGAGATTGGTATATAGTTTTAAACTTTTAATAATGTTGAATGGATATTCAATTCTGGGCTTTGTATAAATGCTTTATCTTATTATTAGTAATAACTAAAATTTGTTGAGCTCCTTTACCTGAAGCTTTGTGCCAAATATCCTACATATGTTTATGTATTTAAACCTACATTCGTTGATAAGATAGTTACTATTTTTGTTTTTGTTTGTTATTGACTGAGTGCTCGTGCTTCCTTAAAATTCATATGTTAAAATTCAAACCCCCAATGTGATGGTATTAGGAGGAGGGGACTTTGGGAGGCAATAAAGTATACACAAGGTAATGAGGACAGTGCCGTCATAATGGGATTAGTCCCTTATGAAAAGGACCAGACAGCTCCCTGGCTCTCTTACCCCATGTGAAAACGTCACAGGAAGATGGCAATCTGAAACAAGATGGTGATCTGGTGAGGAAGAGCTTCACTGCAGCTAATTCTGTTTTTACCTGAATCTTGGACTTCCAGCATTCAGAACTATGAGAAATATAGTTCTGTCATTTGCAAAACATGCACTGTACCTTGAGACCATATTCTTAAGTGAACAAAATTGGACATACATATTCAAATATTCCAGGGATTCTCTGGTGTGATAAACCAAAAGTGTAAATAAGGACCAAAAAGTATAATAGATATTGTGAAATAAGAAGAAAATGTTCAAATGAGAATGAGGAATCAGGGAGAGGGGAGGGGGAAAGGAAGGAAGGAAGGGTATAGAAAAAAAGAGAAAAAAAGCAAAAAATGGAAACAAAGCTCTTGTGAATCAGGAGGGGAAGAGAGGAAGAGGGAAATGGAAAAAAAGAGGAATCAAGATACATCATGTACACATACAAATTTCCTATGATGAATGTAATCATTATGTATATCTAAATTGTACTAATAAAATTAATTCATTAAAAAATAAATTCTTCCTATAAAAACAATCCCCCCAAGAAACCTACCCACTGTTTTTGTTACAGCAGCCTGAACTGAGTAAGATCCCACTGTACACATGCAAAAACTGATGTTAAAAGAAACTGAAATGGAGACAACAGCCAGTAACAGCATCGTGATGTGTACACATCTGTTTGATTCCACAGTTGGTGGTCTTCAATGATTATATGCCCCAGCTTTGCCTGTCAGGCAAGGTATATTATTTGACTACTTTTATTGCCTCCACTTGTTTACTTCCTTGAGAGCTTAGACCCTTGTAATCTTTCTTCCGTCCTCACTGCTGTTTTGAAACTTCTCTTGCATAGATAGACAGAAACAGTCTCCTGAGCAAATTAACGACATAGCAATCCAATTATTTAAATACAGGATGACAGAAAGTTGCATGTTTTTCTTTAATTTTTATAAGATAATTTAACAGGAAATATAAAAATGATAATTTTATCACAGTTATTCAATACAAGAATTGATTTGTTGAAATGACACCTGCCTGAATGATACTCAGGATAGTAAACAAATAAACACACAGCCCCAGTGAAACTTGAAGTATACTGTTAAGTGGTTTATTTGGTGTTCCTCTGTCATTATCCTTGATCTTGTTTCATGCTGCATATGTACGAAATTGACATAGAAATGCTTACTTCACAGGCTTATTTTAAGGATTCTATATGATCTGAATGTGAAGTGTCTACTGTATTTGGAATCAAGAAAATTTACTGTCATTAAGGACTATAATAATAATAATAATAATAATAATAATAATAATGAGTTTCTTAGTTTCTTAGTTACTTTTCTGGTTGCTGAAACAAAATACCTAACATCCAAAGTTAAAGGAGGAAAGCTTTATTGTAGTTCACAGTTTGTAGAGGTTTCAGTTTATAGTTGGCAGGCTTCAAGGCAAGATGGAATGTCAGAGGAGCAAACCATAGGAGAAACAGTTCATGGTAGGCAGAAGTCCATAAGGCAGCAAGATGAGAAGTAGTGAAGCAGCAAGCACCAGGTGAAGAGAGAACCCCTCTTTCTGTCTCTTATATTCTATCCAGGCTACACAACCTTAGAACAAGTAGCACTCATAGCCATGGTGTACCTTCCCATTATCCACACCCAGAACTATGCCAAAGCAATCAGTGGACTAATTTAGTAATCACACACCCTTAATACCAGTATCACACACTCTAGATCCCACCACTTCTGAAAAGCCCCACCTATGATTGCATGAAGCTTTAAGGGAAGCATTTAGGCACAAGCCATAAGAATGAGTATCAGACTCTGGATGGCCTGTTGCACAAACCTGCATAGAATGAACAATACAATAATGAAAAAGAAATTCTGATCTCTAATTATGCTCCTTGAAGTGACTGTAACCTCAAGTTCTGTCTGCTACCTCCAAATCATCACTTCATAGTCTGCAAGAGCATGCCCTTTTCCACACCAGGAAACCCTTTCCAATCCCAGTTATTTGGTGTCTCACTTATGTTTTTCTTCCCCATTCTCTGGTTCTTTGTATACTGTTCTAATGCTCTTCACAAAATGTCCGAGCCCTGGGTACATGAATACAGTTCTGGGGGAAAGAAACAACTATATGGAGAGGAAGAGAAGAGCAAAGTATTACCAGTTACTCCTCAGAATGATCTTTCTCTTGTATTCCAGAGATTATCTATTTCTGCTTCTCCAAACAAACCATATCTTTCCTTTTCTGACAGCTTGTCTTTTTACTATTAAAAGATTATAAAGGAAAGACTCTTTGACATGTGATGTCCAGATATCAGCTTCCTTTTGCCCCATCTTTGGTGGGGAGTGGGAGGGTTCTACTCCAAAGAATTATTTTTTCTCCATGTGGATCACTCCAAATATAGCTTTTTAGCCTCAGTCTCTTTCACAAGTTCTCTGATTTCAGTATCTCATACTGTATAAATTCATATATTAGTGAATTCCATTGTCAATGCATTGGGGTAAAGCTAAAATTTAAACCTGTAATATTTTCTGCCAGATGGACTTCCTTGTTGCTTTTGATTTTCTCTACTTCTATTAAGAGCTCTACCCTTTTCCTTTGTCTTTAAATTTCTCTACATTTTAAATTCTAAATTCAATATTTTGGGAGGCACAGTAAACTTTACAGCACTGTATCTTTTGTTTCTTTCCTCTTCTACCCAAGACTATTTCCAATGTGCTAAAGTATGTATTTCTGACCTATTGTATAACAAAATGAAATCATCTAACCGGTTCTTGTTTCTCCTTGATGTAAATCATACCTCATGGCATGTCCAGATCTCTCTTCCCAAACCACAGTTTATAGAAAGTCATTCTCCTGATAAGGATCCTGCAGTATCTCCGCTGCTTTCAGAATTGAATTTGAATTCTTCTTGAAGCTGTTCAAGGCTGGCCACAGGGCAAAACTTCATTTACAGACTCATACTGAGTTTTATCATTTTTGTACCAAATGTGCTAATCACATTGAAAGACTCTCTGGCCCCTGAATAGCCAAAAATTTCCTCCTTCCATCTTTCTTTCTATTGATCTGTCTACTTAGAAAAATAGCCTTTCTTTCATTTTAACATGGTGAAAACGAATCTAATATTCAAATCTCAATTACAGGTTTATTTAAAAAATCCTTAACTGTTTTGTTTTGTATCCAAGCAGAAGCAATATCTTTTATCAACCTGTATTCTCCTTTTTTGGCAATATTTTTTATTATTTGTATTATTTCTTGTTATTGGTGTTTTCTCCATGATTATGATCTATGTAGAGGCAGAACTAATGCTTTTGTTTTATTTCTTGTAATAATGAAGTAATAGATAAAGTACCATCCACATAGTAATGCTCAATAAATATCATTGGATAAACTTAAAGTAGCTGCATGAGTTTTGGCTAATGCCTTAACTTCTGAGGTGCACTTTCCTCATTTATCTGAAATGCTAAGTTTCACTGTGATGCTCCTTTATTTGCTTTATTACCTTAAATTTTTTTAAATTTATTTTTTGAATTTTGGGTTTTGTTTTGAGTTTAGAAGATTCTAGTCACCCATAAGAAATTTAAAATTGATTTTTATTTTTGCATTAGTAAATGTTTGTAGTACATGATTATATTCCTTGTGGAGTTGGTACATATACATAACACATCTTAATTTTTTCATCCTTTTTTTCCCCTCTCCTCTCCCACTCTCTCTCCCATTTCCTCTTTCTCCATTTCTTGGTTTTCTTCCCTTTTATGAAAGATCTATCTCTCTTTCTCCTATTATCTATCTTTTACCTTGTTTATTTATATTTTGATTTCTCATATGCAATATTTAAGCTTGTACCTGGTCGATTTCACTTAATGTTATGGTCTCAAGGCACATCCACTTTCAAGCAAATGACTCAAGTTTATCTTTCTTTATGACAGTGTAGTGTTCCATTTCATATTAATACTACACTTTTTTAGCCATTCATCTGTTGATAGACATATAAGCTGATTACATAATTTAGCAACACTGCTATAAACATAGGTATAAATGTAACTGTAATATTATGTCTTTAACTCTTTCAGGAAGATGTCTAAAAGAGGAATAGCTGAGTCAAATGGAATTTCTATTTTTAGTTTTTTGAGGGATCCCTCCATACAGTTTTACATAATGGTTGTGTTACTTTACCTTCCCACTAGCTATAACATTCATAAAAGATTTTTCCTAAGTTATTAGAGTTGGCCCAACTAACTGTAGATTGAAAGTGTTAGAAACAATGGCATCTATACTAACCTTAAATAGAAATTTTTCTTGTCATTATTTCTTAAATATAGTATACAGTGTAATGTATATATATATAACATTTACCTTACATTAGGTATTATAAATAATTAGAGATAATTTAATTATGCAAGAGTATGTACACAGGCTTTGTGTATCTAGACCATATTATATAAGGAGCTTGAATATTTACTGACTGTAGATGCTGAAATCAATTACCCAGGAATACAGATGGATGATTGTAATTTAAAGGATATTGAAAAATGGAGAGAATTGATGCTTAATTACAAGGTGCTACATCTACATTTCCTATGCAATTTTTTGAGTAAGAAGATATTTATAGGGCACTCTTGGAATAATGGTATCACAAATTTCTAGATCTGATTGCCTTTCATATGTTTTTGATTATTGAAATGGTTTCTAATAACAATATAATGATTTTTTTGTATTAAATTCTTTTATTGGTACATTGTAGGTATATAACACAATTACATTTCTCATTGAGAATTGTACTTTTGCATAATGCATCTTGGTTCTTATTTTTTTCCCCATTCATAGCCCTCTCTTCATGCCCTCCACCATTCCCTATTTACAAAGACTTTATTTCCATTTTTTCCATTTCTCA